>CM067322.1:22046733-22210263 GCA_034231615.1 Meghimatium bilineatum
GTCTTGCAGGTCGGTAGGCAGATCTATCGACAGATAGACACACAGACATACAAGCACATATACAGATATACATCCAGATAGTAATATACAGATAGACAGATAAGTCGATAGATAGATGGACAGATAGATATATAGATGGACCGATAGATAGATAGATAGATAGATAGATAGATAGATAGATAGATAGATAGATAGATAGATAGATAGATAGATAGATAGATAGATAGATAGATAGATAGATAGATAGATAGATATATAGATGGATGGATGGATGGATGGATGGACGAACGGACGGACGGACGGACGGACGGACGGACGGACGGACGGACGGACGGACGGACGGACGGACGGACGGACGGACGGACGGACGGACAGACAGACAGACAGACAGACAGACAGACAGACAGACAGACAGACAGACAGACAGACAGACAGACAGACAGACAGATAGATAGATAGATAGATAGATAGATAGATAGATAGATAGATAGATAGATAGATAGATAGATAGATAGATAGATAGATAGATAGATAATCTGGTGATGGCACACTCAAGAACACTGGATCATAAAAGGGCAACACATAAATACACAAATTAAAATAAATCACCAGCACAAAATAAATACGCTAAACAACTATTCACATAAGCCCAATGTATGTGCAGTGTCCCACTTCCAGATTAAACATCACACGAAGACAATAAGCAGGCAACATATCAGCGTAAGGGACAAACGAGAATAGAAGACACGGAAATCCCATTTGATCATTAATTTGGATTCAGAAATTGTCTATGGCGATTGTCATTTTGAATAGCAGAACACCAAACGTAATCACAATGATGTTAATAGTTTTATGAACTTCATAGAGTGTATATTCAGCGCTTTTCAGCATGTTTGCACTCAGTAGTGACTATGGCTAGGAGTTCTTCGTGCGGGATGTGTAGTAATAATAATAATAATAATAATAATAATAATAGTAATAATAACAATAATAATAGTAATAATAATAATAATAGTAATAATAATAATAATAATAATAATAATAATAATAATAATAGTAATAATAATAATGATAATAATAATAATAATAATAGTAATAGTAATAATAATAATAATAATAGTAATATTAATAATAATGATAATAGTAATAATAATAATAATATTAATAATAGTAATAATAATAGTAATAATAATAATAATAGTAATAATAATAATAACAATAACAATAATAATAATAATAACAATGATCATTATATTATTAGTAATAGCTGTATTTGTAAGAAGAACAAAAGACGACACATTATTCTTGATTGCTTAATTTCTATCTATTTATATGACGTGCCCTTGATAGAGAGTTCTCCTCACTGTCACTTTGTAAGCATCTCAGTTCTGTGTGAGGTGTCCAGCTTCTTACAGTGTCATGTTCAGGACTTCCATGTTATGTGTCCATTACATTCGTGATCTGCCTTTAGTTCTCTTAACTGGAACTTTTTGTATTTTATTTTATTAATTTAAAAAAAATACAATTAAAACACTGTTTAATTTGAAACACAACATTGAAGGAACGGTGTGAAATTTTATACAATTTCAGCAAATTATGGAACGTCCTAGGTCAGATCATGCTATTTTGTAATGTCCATTTGGGCATATTTAAAACAACTCTACGCACTGACCCTGATCTGAGAATGTATAAAATACAAACATTCTACGCGACATCACATCGACGTCATTTATCTTCTTCTTCTTCTGCGTTCGTTCTCGAACTCCTGCAGATTAGCAGGATGTAGTCCGGAGAACGGAATGCGTTGTGCCATGGTCTACATCATTGCTGTGATATCTGCGCCTTTTGGCCTGATACATCCGGCTTCAGCATGGCTTTGGGTAACTTACCTATATGGGATGGGACAGCCAACTCCATTCCATAACCTCCTTAGTCGCCTTTTACGACATGCGTCGAAGGTAAAAAGTGTTGCTATTTTATGCTCCCCTTTCGGGCCCCGGCAACACACGGGCGGACGTAATTTATGATTTCAATCAAAGGATTTCAGCTTCTTGGTCGCGTTCTAAGCGAGATTTCGAGATATGCTTTATTCAGACCTCCGATTCAGCAAGGTTGCCAATCTCTGAGTTAGGTTAAATAGAGAAGATCTAGGAGAAGAACTGTTAGGTTCAAAAGAAACATGATTGCAAATAGAAAAAAAAAACATGATCGCGGAGAGCTATGGAAAAATAGAACATGTGAAACGTATAAAGAGAGAACAAGGAAGAATTGATAATCACTCGAAACACATGATGGCACAATAAAATCCAAGTTGAAATTAATAGGTCTTATCAAAAACACAACACAACGCACGCCGAGTATGAAACAGCACTGTCCATGATTACATAATTTTGGTAGCTTCAGAATACTCAGAACGTTGCCATTAACCAGACATTTTTTTGGTTATATTGATTTTCTAGGTAATATAAATACGTTTAATAGATTACCATTCCTTTCTAGAGAGTCCGAATGTAGAATTGCATGCGGCAGAATTTGAACCAGGTACCTTAGCCTGGTACATACGCGCTATGTACCTCGCCTTCACGTAGCCAGTTGAAATGCACACTAACAGCTAGAAGAGATAAGTTATCAAAAGTCCTGAATAAGAATATTGATGATATAAAAGCTAGAAGGATTGAGAAGAAACATAACAGACAGAAAATTCGAACAATGCAAATGTATATTTAGAAAATAAAACAAACAGAAAAATTAAAGAGAATAACAGGATATAAACATATAGGCATGATTGATGCTAATCACAAAGGACTGTAGTGTACTACATAGGTATATGCACTAATTCTCAATCCCATATCGAGTCTTGTCATGCTAGGAGCACGATTTAATGGTAGTCACTTGAAAATCACAGGTACCCCGATGATTGCGATGTTGAACTGTTCAGCAACAGGAGTCCTGGACTTGCAGTTGGTACCGTGCAAATTTGATATAAACCTTCTCGAGCCTTTTAACTGTCTCTCCTATCTACGCTATGATGCAATATTTGTAAATTATGGCATAGATGCCGTTACGGGGTGTTACGTTTACAAAATACCTTTTATAGAAAAATAAGCATTCTGTTACTCAGACATTGCTGATATTGACAATCCGATTAGTGATGGAGGCAGCAGACATAAGCATATTTTTGAACTTGGTTAACGTTAAAGTCAGCAGACAATCTAGTCTTGGCCTTTGGTTAACGTTAATAAAGTCAGCAGACAAGCTATTCTTGGCAATCTGGTTATCGTTAAATTCAGCAGACAAGCTATTCTTGACAATCTTGTTAACGTAATAGTCAGTATACAAGATATTCTTGGCAATCTGGATAACGTTATAGTTAGCAAACAAGCTATTCTTGGCAATCTGGATAGCTTTGAAGCTGGCAAATGACACTAGGGAAGTTTTATCACTGTATAATTTTGATACAATTTTGTGAATGCCCTTGCAAGGATGTCCGACGACTATATACAGATGAAAGAAAACATGAATACTTACAGTGTAAGAAATGGAAGAATAGAAGTGTAATATTGGCACTTGTCATGCATATCGTTAAGAGGCACCTAAGGAAATATGTGTTTTACAGGTGACTGTTCCATTCAACAGAAGAACATAATTTATATAAATACTTGCTGAATGTCGTATCTCGGACTAATAACGTACCAGAGGCAATCATCACCACCTGCAATTGTGCATCTAGACCATTCAGAAAACAATGACAATCTACTGAATGTAAAGCAGTGCCTAAACAAATTGCTACAGATAAACAATTTTGAGGTGTCGATACGTTCTTTACATTTTTATGCAGGTAAGGCTTTTTAACACTGTCCCGTTACGTATTTAGAGGTAACTATAATGATAATGGTGTTCATCTGTACAAAAAAATATCTGGCGTCTTGTACGATGATTCTTCCCTGTATCCTGATAACTTTCATCTAGTTTTCCCTTCATGGCTAATGATGTTTCCTCATTACCTGCTACTGGTAGTCTAGCTGTCACGTCTTGTGTCACGTCACGTGTGTCCTAGTGTTAATCTAGCTCCCCTTTCATGTATAACTCTGGCTCCGTGTACCCAGCTGGTATATAAAACATTAAATGTGATAACATGTACGCGTGATACAATCAAAGGTTAACCATGTTGAGAATGAATATTACAAATTATGGCATCCTGCTGTTGTGACTTGGGACAAGTATAACATCCTGCTGTTGTGACATCGGAAAATTATGGCATCCTGTTGTTGTGACATTGGAAAATTAAGGCATCCTTCTGTTGTGACTTGGGACAAGTATAGCATCCTGCTGTTGTGACATGGGAAAATTATGGCATCCTGTTGTTGTGACATTGGAAAATTATGGCATCCTTTTGTTGTGACATGGGAAAGTTATGGCACCCTGCGCTTGTGACTTGGGAAAATTATGGCATCCTGATCTTGGGATTTGGGAGAATTATGGAATCCCGCTGTTGTGACATGGGAAAATTATGGAATCCTGTTGTTGTGACATGGGAAAATTATGGATCCTGTTGTTGTGACATGGGAAAATTATAGCATCCTTATGTTGTGACATGGGAAAATTATGGCATCCTGATCTTGTGATTTGGGAGAATTATGGAATCCCGCTGTTGTGACATGGGAAAATTATGGAATCCTGTTGTTGTGACATGGGAAAATTATGGCATCCTGCTGTTGTGACTTGGGATAAGTATAGCATCCTCATGTTGTGACATGGGAATATTATGGCATCCTGCTGTTGTGACACGGGAAAATTATAGCATCCTGATGTTGTGACATGGGAAAATTATGGCATCCTGCTGTTGTGACTTGGGACAAGTAAAGCATCCTGATGTGACATGGGAATATTATGGCATCCTGCTGTTGTGACATGGGAAAATTATGGCATCCTGTTGTTGTGACATTGGAAAATTATGGCATCCTGCTGTTGTGACATGGGAAAATTATGGAATCCTGCTGTTGTGACATGAGAAAATTATGACATTCTGCTCTTGTGATTTGTGAAAATTATGGCACCCTGATGTTGTGACTTTGAGTAAATATTGGAGATACTAATACTAAATGCACATATTTATGACCATCCATGTTTTATTACTATAGAAAATATGACAGCTGGTTGTGGCGGGGATGAGAATGATAATGATGTTGTCTCTTGGGCTTCCTCGATATATGATTGATAATTCTCTCTCTGGGATATCTCATAAACATAAATGTTTGTTTATTTTGCGTTCGCTCCATTGTAATCAGCACGGATATCCGTGCGATTTCTGCCGGGAGCGTGATTACGTTGTGACACCGTTATGCGCCTTGTAGGCCTAGCACATCCGATTTCGGTTTGCCTTGACAATTCGGGTGGGCTACCCTAGCCTGTGACAGCCTCCCTATCTACCGCCAGGCACGCGTGTGTGTGGTGACTCTTCGCCCAGACGATTTTTGCTCACGTCTGTCTCTCACGAGGTGTTCCACTGTCCATGAACTGGCCTCGTGTAATTGGACGTACTGTGTCTGTACCCATCGGGTACTGAACCGTTTCTCATCTGTGAGCCTGGTTCCTTAAGTGGAAGAACTCAACAGAAGAGTTGGATCCTGGCTATTTCGCCCTCTTAGCAGAGGTGTCATTCACCGACATCGTGAACCCTTTGCCCAAGTTTGAGTCTCACATTACGCGTTTGAGAGCAAGGCGTTCTCCAGCTGAGCGACCTTGTCCCAATACCGCCTGAGCCCATCAGGTACTGAACCCTTTCTCTCTGCAGGTCTATTTCCGGTATAGGAAAACCTGACAGTAGAGTTGGGCTAGGGCTAAAATCGTTGTCTCTTTTGTGCCTGAGCCCATCGGGTACGGAGCCCTTTCTCTCTGCAAGTGTATTTCTGGTATAGGAATACTTGACAGTAGAGTTGGGCCAGGACTGCCATCTTTGTCACTTTTTTTGCCTGAGCAGATCGGTTACGGCACCCTTCGAGCGGATGTTTTCTGTTTCCAGGGTGCACCACGAGGAGGTACATTTGGGATCTTGGTTATCTGCTAACCATGGGTCCGCCAAGAGCAAAGCGTTCCCTTTGCAGCTCATAAACATAAATAGAGAATGTGATAATTGAAATAGAACGAAATATATTTTTGTCACTCGTATTACCTTTTCCAGGTGGAAGTTTAGCTTTCATCCATGATTATTTTGTCTTGGCTTCCAGGCTAGTCGGTGCCGTCAGAACGGACTTGGATAAATTCCAATTAGTCTCAGGAATTTTTAATTTGTCCTCTTGCCTCATACTTGAATTGAATTTACTTAAATAAGCTATTATTTGAAGCATCATTTACTGTCTCTATGTTATTTATGTTTACAAGAAGATACTTGTTTATGTTTACTACAAGTCCCTTGTAGTTCGAATACGAATGTTATATGTTTGTTGTTACTGAGGATACTTCAATACGTATACAGGTTGTTCGTTGTTGTTGTAATAGTCCTTGTCTCGATTGGTCTGTTTTCATTGACTCGGTTAGTCGAGTACGGAAAACCCGTTTAGTAGATGTGCAATGCGATTCGGTGCCGTCAGAACGGAACTGGTTCATTTCTCATTAGTCTCAAGAATTTTTAATTTATTCACTTTTTTCAAATCCTACTTGAATATAGTTGGCTTGCAGGTGGAAGTTTAACTTTCATCCATGATTAGTTTTTCTTGACTTTCAGGCGAAAGTGTAACTTGCATCCATGATTAGTTGTTCTTGGCGTCCATGTGGAAGTTAACTTTCATCTATGATTAGTTGTTCTTGGCGTCCATGTGGAAGTTAACTTTCATCTATGATTAGTTGTTCTTGGCGTCCATGTGGAAGTTAACTTTCATCTATGATTAGTTGTTCTTGACGTCCATGTGGAAGTTAACTTTCATCTATGATTGAGTTTTACTAGCATTTTTATGATTAGGAACTTAACGAATGCTTTTTCAAATCAGATATGATTGTTTGACTCAGTGCGGCTGGTTGATGAAATGACTCAAACTGGACAGTTGTCTGTTGTACATGAATTGTTTCTGTGACTTCTACCGCATCGGCGCTTGCTGTAACAAATAGTTGATTAATTCTAGCAGACTTCATCATAGAGTAGATTAGTTAACCCCGTTTCAAACCGTCTTAGACGTTTCTGATTACGTACACGACAAATTGAAGTTGTAAGTTGTTTAAAAAAATTTGATGGGCGATCTCTGTCAATACGCCAACTCACAATAGCGTGTGTTTGTTCGTTGGCTACTTACGTATAAGAAAATTCGATTAGAAAAAAGGGCAGCCCTAAAAGTAAACCAATCAGTTCAAAACCCTACCAGTGAACCCATCAGTTCAAAACCCTACCAGTGAACTCATCATTTTCAAACCCTACCAGTGAACCAATCATTTTCAAACCCTACCAGTGAACCAATCAGTTTCAAACCCTACCAGTGAACCCATCAGTTTCAAACATTAACAGTGAACTCATCATTTTCAAACCCTACCAGTGAACTTGTAATTTTCAAACCTTAACAGTGAACCCATCAGCTCCAAATCCTAACAATCAACCCATTAGCTCCAAACCCTAACAGTGAAACCATCAGTCCTGAACCGTAAGAGTGAACTAATTAGCTCCAAACCCAAACAATTAACCCATTAGTTCCACACCCAAATAGTGACCCCACCAGATTAAAAAAACTGACAGTGAACCCATCAATTCTAAACCCTATCACTGAACTAGTCTGTTCAAAACCCTAACACTGAACTAATTAGTTCCAAACCTAACACTGAACTAATCAGTTCAAAACCCCAACACTGAACTAATTAGTTCCAAACCTAACACTGAAATAATCAGTTCAAAATCCTAACAATGAACATATCAGTTTCAAACCCTAACAATGAATCCAGAAGTTTCAAACCATAAAAGTGAGCACATCAGTTCCAAACCCTAACAGTACACCCCTCATTTCCAATGCCAATTTTGTTTTGAATATATATGTAGTAATCCCTCCCGGGATTGTATCCAGCTACCCATAAGCATGGAAGTCTGGAATCTATTGTTGAATTAAATCCCCAGAACCAGACATCGGTCTTTTCACAATATATATGCGTTGCTATAAAACAGACATTTCCAAGACAAACATTGCTTAAATGCTAGAATATTTATATAAATTTAGCGGCGTTGCTCTGCTAACGCTGGGCATAATCTGTTGCCCCAGATTTTTTTTATTGCAGATTGATATCGTCTGATGATTGGATAATAACCCGGACCGATTCGGGAGGTCCTTGGAGTCTGTTGACTTCCACTGGAAGTGTCAAGGTTGAATCTGAGCGGAATATTGTGTGGAGTTTAGTAGAGAAATGGACAGGAAATAATCGTCGGCGACATCGAGTGGCTGTTTATTTAGACAGTTGTGAGAGTAGTATTGATGAAGTGGTTTACGCGAATCTCTTGTCAATTAAACAGTTATGTGGACTAAACCGGTGCATATTTTCTTTTGACGTTATTTGACCATTCGCGTGTATTTCATTGGCTGTCGACAAAAAGCACGCACTAAGTGACCAATGAAAATCCATTGAAAAGTCAAATATCGTTACGTTTGAAGAATTTCACATTACTGCATATTTGACGAAAGATTCGGTTTTATTATAGGGAAGTTAGAGCGAATGTACAATGTTAAGTTTTACAAGGTAGGTATATGGGTGGTTCTAATGTTTTCATTCTACATTTGAGAATTAGTACCCTAATGTGTCTGTTTGGATAATTATCATTGTTGCTGGAAGATGAAAAGCACCTTCGCAAAGAACAGTCGAGGGTGGAACGAGAAGAGGCGGAGAAGGACATTGATGATTATTTTTTAACCTCCTCGGAATGGCTTAAGATAGAGTTGTTTGAAGGGGGTTTCTTCTTCTTCTTCTGCGTTTGTTCTCAAACTCCTGCAGATTAGCAGGATGTAGTCCGGAAAACGGAATGCGTTGTGTCATGGTTTACAGCATTGCTGCGATATCTGCGCCTTTCGGCCTGATACATCCGACTTAGCATGGCTTTGGGTCACTGACCCTATATGGGATGGGACAGCCAACTCCATCCCATAACATCCTTAGTCGCCTTTTAAAACATGCGTGGAAGGTAAACAGTGTTGCTATTCATTGCTCCCCTTTCTGGCCCCGGCAACACACATGCGGTGAAGGGCTTTTTATAATAATGTCTTCTGTGCGCCACCCTAACAACACTGACCGGAAATGGGTCTTGTATGTATATATATATATATATATATATTTACGATTACGAAATGAAGACATCAAGGACAGAATAGACATGACGTCTTGCACAATACATAGAAAGGCAGCAGAACAAGTGGTTTAGCTACATTATGAGAATGTATTACAAGTTACCAAGTTATCTGTGAAGTCATAAAACCAAATGAGATCAATATACAAATCTAGAGGAAGACCACTGAATCGATGGATAGAAAACGTCAGGGACATCTTGAACAAACAAGGTGATAGCACAGCCAAGGCAAAACATCTGAGCTTGTAACACAAGATGGTGTTCCAATAATACCCTACTCGTAACGGCAAGAGTGTGTAACAAACTACCTGGGAAATGACAATAGACAATAGTATATATATATATGAATATATATATGTATTTATGTGTAGGTGAATCATGAAGAAGATAATCATGGAGAAGATAGAAAGATAGAGAAATATGCATGATCAAAGATAGTACAAATTGATATGCAGATGATTGGTATATGTTTAGAACATAATGACGTCTTAGGTAATGAATGCGCTAATAGGCTGGGCTAAGTGGCACTATGACTAGGGGAAGAGGACAGGTAATAGGCTAAGCAGACTTTCTTAATTAATGTATTTATGGAGATTGATGAGTCTAACTTATGGAGATAGGACGAGTTATGAGACTAACTTATGGAGATAGGACGAGTGATTAATCTAACTTATGGAGACAGGACGAGTGATGAGTCTAACTTATGGAGATAGGACGAGTGATTAATCTAACTTATGGAGACAGGACGAGTGATGAGTCTAACTTATGGAGATAGGACGAGTGATTAATCTCTTATGGAGACAGGACGAGTGATGAGTCTAACTTATGGAGATAGGGCGATTGATGAATCTAACTTATGGAGATAGGGGAGTGATGAATCTAACTTATGGAGATAGGGGAGTGATGAATCTTACTTATGGAGATAGGGGAGTGATGAATCTAACTTATGGAGATAGGACGATTGATGAGTCTAACTTATGGAGATAGGGGAGTGATGAATCTAACTTACGGAGATAGGGGAGTGATGAATCTAACTTATGGCGATAGGGGAGTGATGAATCTAACTTATGGAGACAGGACGAGTGATGAGTCTAACTTATGGAGATAGGGGAGTGATGAGTCTAACTTAAGGAGATAGGGCGATTGATGAATCTAATTTATGGAGATAGGGGAGTGATGAATCTAACTTATGGAGATAGGGGAGTGATGAATCTAACTTATGGAGATAGGGGAGTGATGAATCTAACTTATGGAGATAGGACGATTGATGAGTCTAACGTATGGAGATAGGGGAGTGATGAATCTAACTTATGGAGATAGGACGAGTGATGCAACCTAACTTATTGAGATAAGACGAGTGATGAATCTAACTTATGGAGATAAGACGTTTGATGAGTAACGTATGGAGATAGGACGAGTGATGAATCTAACCTATGGAGATAGGACGAGTGATGAATCTAACTAATGATTGTGCGACTAAGTCTGCAAACTTGAGGGGACAACAAGAACATAATGTCGAAAGAAGGAGATGTGTGGTGAAACAAGAGTATTACTCGGGTAACCAGAAGGGACTTGTAAAGCAGCACAGATGCATGTCTTGAGAAGGAGCTACGAGTACATATGGATCGATGGTTTGATGTGCAGTGACGAAGATCTGTGGATTACCTAATTAACTAATGTATATTTGAATAAAATTAAGCTGGTACCAGATGCAAAACATGCACAGTTCAAGTCTCTCAGCGTGAGAAAATATGTTTGCAAGATGGGCCTTGTTTATCCTACCAGCTTCTGCGAGAAGAATACGTCAGTGTTTCCACAGCCATCTTCCACCTCCTGCAGTGATCATGTTTTCACCAACTGATTCTCATGCGCTATAGTCTGTTGAATTAAATATGTCAACATGTATTATGTATTATACGGTGACACTGATCTCTTGTAAATGGTAAGCTTTCCTCACAGTATTGCATACAGCCAAAAGTAGACATATTCTATGTCATGTGAGGTATTGTTTCCAGAACGCAGTTTTCCTTATGAATCTCCTGAAATCCTCACTTATGAATCTCCTGAAATCCTCACTTTTGAATCTCCTGAAATCATCACTTATGAATCTCCTGGAATCCTCACTTATGAATCTCCTGAAATCCTCACATGAATCTCCTGAAATCATCACTTATGAATCTCCTGAAATCCTCACTTATGAATCTCCTGAAATCCTCACTTATGAATCTCCTGAAATCCTCACTTATAAATCTCCTGAAATCCTCACATATAAATCTCCTGAAATCCTCACTTATGAATCTCCTGAAATCCTCACTTATGAATCTCCTGAAATCCACACTTATGAATCTCCTGAAATCCACACTGTGTCTGACAAGCTGTCCCGCCTTCTCTAGCGACATCTGCATGCATTAATGAATATCTCTTATTCAACGACATCGTTGTCTACCTCTGTCTCTACTGCCTTCTATCGCCCCCTCCAACAACATTCTTTCAATGCCACCCTCGCATATTCCAAAAGAAAATTTCTACACATTCATAAGAAATTCTTGGCATAATACTCATGTAGTTTGCCGTTCCTTTAAGGATGAACATCCGAATTATATGTGACCATATAAGTTTCTTTCGCCATGTTGGACCGGAAGATGGACGTCTTCTAGGTATGAAAACAAAATCTCCGGGATATATTCCATATATGGAATACCACCATCCCTTATGGAACATAGAAAACAAAAGACTCATCGCTCGCAATTTTTGGCAACAGAAATCAAAATGATAGTGAACAGAGATGATACAATTGTGGGTCTTGTAAGAGCAATGACGGAAACACAAAGAAATCAGGACTAGACTTGAAATAGTCTCGGTTACAATGTCTAAAATGAACAAAATATGGAAATGAAGAATAACAGTGAAGATTAACTTATTTTAATTTTTTATAATACATATTTTATATACATATTTTGTGAGAGTTGGACAATCACAGTAAAAATGGAGAGAAGGACACTCTTTTGAAAACAAATGAGGCTCATCAATTATATAGGTTATAAAATCAATATATATATAGATATATAACAATTCAAAATAGGTACAATGCGATAGAAAAAATTGAAACCATTGTAGAACAGTGGACGATGTTAAAAGAATCCTTGCCACCTAAGAAACATCTCAATAAGAAAGACTGGATGACAGAAGATATTTTGAATATGATGAAGAAAAGAACTCAGATGAAGAATAACATCGAAGAATATAACAAGATGAACAAAGAAATTAAATATAAGTGCACCAAGGCTAAAGAGGACTGGTTAAACGCAAAGTGCAGTGAAATAGAGAAACATTATCATAGAAATACAAGTGATACACATTTACAAATAAAGGATTTAACAGGCAGAGGGCAGGCTCACTAGACTGGGTGTCTGAAATCTAAGCAGGGACACATACTAATAGGAGAAAATGAAGTCATGCACAGATGGGAAGAATATATAAAGAATTGTATGAAGATAACAGAAATGATATTAACTTAAATTATAACAATGAAGGTCCAAGTATTTTAAAAGCAGAAGTAAAGGAAGCCATACAACACTTAAAAAACAACAAATCATCGGGTCCAGACAAGATTACAAAAGAAGAATTAGAAGCCCTGGGAGATTATGGTCTTGAAATTATCACCAAAATGTTAAATGCCATCTACAACAGTGGCTATATTCCATCGGATTTGCTACAATCAATTTTCATAGCCCTACCAAAGAAACATGGTGCAGTTGATTGCGAAGACCACAGAACAATTAGTCTTATGAGTCAGATGACCAAGATTCTACTGCATAATAATGAGGCGTATAAGAAGAAAAATAAAATTAGAGATAGCAGATGAACAATGCGGATTCGTAGAAGGAAAAGTCACAAGAAATGTCCTATTTGTAGTAAGAACATTAATAGAGAGGGCCATAGAACTACAACAAGACCTTTATCTGTGCTTCATAGATTATAGCAAAGCATTTGACAAGGTGAAGCATTCAGAGATTATAAAACTGCTAGAAAGTCTTAACGTTGATGGGAAAGATCTAAGAATAGTAAAAAATATGTAGTGGAAACAAACAGCTGCGATGAGAGTTAACAACACTATAGGTAGATTTCAAAAGATAGAAATGGGTGTCAGGCAAGGTTGTGTAATGTCACCGGACCATTTCTCCCTATATACAGAATACATTATGCGAAATATAGTAGATATGTCAGGAATAAAAGTAGGAGGATACAATATAAATAACTTGAGATATGCTGATGACACAGTACTGATCGCAGGAAGCGAACAAGAACTGCAAGCCCTATTAGATAAAGTAGTGAAGGAAAGTGAAAACAAAGGCCTCAGTTTAAACAAGAAGAAAACATAAATTATGGTTGTATCAAAGAGACATACACCACCAAGATGCAACATTATAATTAATAACACAAAATTAGCACAAGTTGAAAAAGTAAAATATCTTGGCACCGTGTTAACATCAGAAGGTAGATGCTCAAGTGAGATAAAGAGCCGAAAAGCACAAGTCAAATCAGCATTCTAAAAATGAGAACCATTTTTTGCAATGGAAGTCTATCAATGCAGACCCGAATTTGGGTGCTGAGATGTTATATCGAACCGATTATTTTTTATGGATGTGAAGCATGGACTATAAACAAGAAAATTCAAAGTGAATTGGAGGCTACAGAAATGTGGTTTCTGAGAAGAATGATGAAAATACCATGGACAGCCAAGAAAACTAATGCAGAGGTTCTCATTGATGCTGGCGTAAAAAATTCAATCATATCAAACATTAGAGGCAGAAAGTCAAGGTTTCTAGGGCATGTGCTGAGAAGAACACAGCTTGAACACTTAATAACCACTGGAAAGATCAAAGGGAGAAGAGATAGAGGTCGACAAAGAGAAAAGTTACTAGATGGGCTTGTATCGTGGCACAGTATAATCTCACCAACCGAGCTTATTGACAACACAAGAGACAGAGAGTCACGGAGAAACATGATCGCCTACGCTAGTCGGCATGTCACTTGATTGATATATATATATATATATATATATATATATATATATATATATATATATATATATATATATATATATATATATATATATATATATATATGGGATGAATAAAATAAATGCCCTTGTGATTCAATAAGAAAATCTCATGGAAATGGTGAATCGCAAACATGTGTAGTTCGGATATGTTATGAGGCACGATTATTTTTCCAAGACTGTCCAGCAGGGGATAATTGCTTGTGGGAGAAGAGGATCACCGGAAAATGGGTGTAGAGTACTAATATGAAGACTGGACAGGATTAAGACACAACTCTAAGACAAGAAGCTGAGAGCAGACATGGCGAGATTTTTGTGTGGATTTTTCAAAGTTTTACCCATACGAACCTGTACGGTTATGAATTTGATAATGATGAATTTCTGGAAATTGAAACAAGTAAAATAAAATAATCAATACAATAACACACAAGTGGGAAATTCTGAATTTGCATCTTTCAATGTTGTAACATCCCATTGACAAACTATATCGCAATTTGGAAAGTACACTACGGTTGTCTTTTACATTACGGACCAATCTCTTTTCTAAGAACTTTAATCTATCTATCTATACACTGTGGCGCTTGTTTGCCTTGCGGCGTCAGTGGTGGATGAGTTTCTGGAGATGACCTTCTTGTGTGCTGTGTGTAAGCTTGTTCTTGTATCTTCTTTGATTTCTGTGATCATGTTTAACATGGTCTGCCTCTGGCTTTATAGCCATGATGTCTGTCTCATGGCAATTTGTGGCATGCTATCTATTGGTAATTTAATATTGTATCTAATTTGTATTCTTTGAATTATGTATAAAGTATAATATATTTACAAGGCAAATTTTTCTTGGTTTTTCAATTAATCTCTAACGTGTCACGCTGAGTGCTGTGAACTATCATGTTTCTACGCAACTCTCTGTTTTTTGTGTTATTTATTTCAGTTGATGCAACTCTCGCACTACATCCCATCTTGCAACTTCTCTATTTGTCTACTTTGTTCTCTTCCACCCAACCCCTTCCCGTGATATTTCCGGTGGCAACAATGTTCAATTTTGTCACCTCTTACCACATGTCCTAAACATCTTCATTATCTGCATCTATTTTATATATTTTTTTCTTGAATTATCTCTACTCAATCCTACATTAGTTTTCTTAGCTGTCCACTGAATTTTCATCATTCTTTTCTAAAACCACATCTCAGTTGCTTCAGGTCATTTTTGATATTTTTTTGTTTGTTGTCCACACGTCGCATCGTATGGGAAGATCACACATAACTATGCCCAACAATAATGTCGCATACCACTGAGTGGGGCACTGATGTGGACATTACTGAGTGGGACACTGATGTCGCACATCACTTAGTGGGCACTGATGTCGCACATCACTTAGTGGGCACTGATGTCGCACATCACTTAGTGGGCACTGATGTCGCACATCACTTAGTGAAACACTGATGTTGCACATCCCTTAGTGGGACAATAATTCGCACATCACTTAGCGGGACACTGATGTTGCACATCCCTTAGTGGGACAATAATTCGCACATCACTTAGCGGGACACTGATGTTGCACATCATTTAGTGGGGCACTGATGTCGCACATCACTTAGTGAAACACTGATGTTGCACATCATTTAGTGGGGCACTGATGTCGCACATCACTTAGTGGGACACTGATGTTGCACATCACTTAGTGGGACACTGATGTCGCACATCACTTAGTGGGACACTGGCGTTGCACACCACTTAGTGGGACACTGATGTTGCACATCACTTAGTGGGACACTGATGTCGCACATCACTTAGTGGGACACTGATGTCACACATCACTTAGTGGGGCACTGATGTCACACATCACTTAGTGGGCATTGATGTCGCACATCACTTAGTGGGACACTGATGACAAAACTCACTTTGTGGGACACTGATGGTGCACATCACTTAGTGGGAAACCGATATCGCACATCCCTTAGTGGGACACTGATGTCGTACATCACTAAGTGGGAAAATTTGATCGTACATCAGTAAGAGGGACAATATGATCGCAGATCAACTTTACCTACTTACCTACATGCCTATCTACATACCTAGCTAACTAGCTGTCTGTATGTCTTTCTGTCTGTCTATATATCCGTCCATCCATCATCCATTCATCTATCAATCCTTCCATCCATCCATCTTTCTATCTATCTATTTATACATTATGGCCCTTCTGTGCCTCGCTGCGTAAGGTGTAGAAGAGTCTCCGGAGATGGACCTTGTGTGCTGTTTGTAAAAGTGTTGCCTCTTTGATAGTTGAGAGAGATCAACTCAGTGGGATATGATGGTACATCACTAAGAGAGACAATATGATAGCACATCATTAAGTGCGACAATACGACAGTTCATTAATAAGTGGAACCATAGAGTGATACATCACTAAGTGGGACAATAGAGTGGTACATCGCTAAGTGGAACAATAGAGTGATACATCACTAAGTGGAACCATAGAGTGATACATCACTAAGTGGAACAATAGAGTGATACATCACTAAGTGGAACAATAGAGTGATACATCGCTAAGTGGAACAATAGAGTGGTACATCGCTAAGTGGAACAATAGAGTGGTACATCGCTAAGTGGAACAATAGAGTGATACATCACTAAGTGGAACAATAGAGTGATACATCACTAAGTGGGACAATATAGTGGTACATTGCTAAGTGGAACAATAGAGTGATACATCACTAAGTGGAACAATAGAGTGATACATCACTAAGTGGGATAATAGGACGGTACAACACTAAGTGAGACCCTATGATAGTACATATTTATTTTAAAAAAAATATTTTAAACTGTTTAAATAAAAAAAGATGTTCTCATTTTTATGTGAATCACATGTCCTTGTACAATTGTAAATCTACTTCCATCTAAGGACACTGAAATAGACTATCTACTACCATCTAATGATAATGAAATAGACTATCTGCTACCATCTGATACTAAAATAGACTATCTGCTACCATCTAAGGACACTGAAATAGACTATCTGCTACCATCTAAGAACACTGAAATAGACTATCTGCTACCATCTAAGAACACTGAAATAGACTATCTGCTACTATCTAAGGACACTGAAATAGACTATCTACTACCATCTAAAGACACTGAAATAGACTATCTGCTACCATCTAAGGACACTAAAATAGACTATATTTGCTTTTACAACTTGAACATGTTACAGCCTAATTCAGTATTTTTCAATCCATTTCATGACCATGAATTTCCTACTTAATGTCTCTGATCGCCCTCAGAAAACCCATTAGCTCATTTTGAGAAATATTGGTCTAGTCGAACCATGTATTAGCTTGTCCCTGCTGAAGTATCTCTGAAATATCTGGCGCTAGATAGTTGTTTTATCTTATAATATGGAATATATATATATATATGTATTAGAGAAGAAACTACCTCACCTGTGTCTCTTGTAAACTGTAAATTGGAATGGTAGATGAACTCAATCGATTGTGGGCCAGTAAATGGTTGAGTCAGGGCTTCAGTTGATGTTAGATTCAGCTTGATGTGGTCCTATATTTTGCAATAGAAGATGATTGACAGCTAATATCAGGTTATAAAGTAATATGCGATCTGGATTGATTGTTGTGATTGTTTTAATCTCAAAGAAGATATTTAATATAGATCTCCTGAACATACTGGATGTTTAGTTACTCAGGGCAGAAATAGATAGAGTGCATGGTTTATTCTAGTGGTAGGCAGGGCAGAAATATAGTGCATGGTTTATTCTAGTGGTAGGCAGGGCAGAAATAGATATAGTGCATGGTTTATTCTAGTGGTAGGCAGGGCAGAAATAGATAGAGTGCATGGTTTATTCTAGTGGTAGGCAGGGCAGAAATAGATAGAGTGCATGGTTTATTCTAGTCGTAGGCAGGGCAGAAATAGATAGTGTGCATGGTTTATTCTAGTGGTAGGCAGGGAAGAAATAGATAGTGTGCATGGTTTATTCTAGTGGTAGGCAGGGCAGAAATATAGTGCATGGTTTATTCTAGTGGTAGGCAGGGCAGAAATAGATAGAGTGCATGGTTTATTCTAGTGGTAGGCAGGGCAGAAATAGATAGAGTGCATGGTTTATTCTAGTGGTAGGCAGGGCAGAAATAGATAGAGTGCATGGTTTATTCTAGTGGTAGGCAGGGCAGAAATAGATAGAGTGCATGGTTTATTCTAGTGGTAGGCAGGGCAGAAATATAGTGCATGGTTTATTCTAGTGGTAGGCAGGGCAGAAATAGATAGAGTGCATGATTTATTCTAGTGGTAGGCAGGGCAGAAATATAGTGCATGGTTTATTTTAGTGGTAGGCAGGGCAGAAATAGATAGAGTGCATGGTTTATTCTAGTGGTAGCAGGGCAGAAATAGATAGAGTGCATGGTTTATTCTAGTGGTAACAGGGCAGAAATAGATAGAGTGCATGGTTTATTCTAGTGGTAGCAGGGCAGAAATAGATAGAGTGCATGGTTTATTCTAGTGGTAGCAGGGCAGAAATAGATAGAGTGCATGGTTTATTCTAGTGGTAGGCAGGGCAGAAATATAGTGCATGGTTTATTCTAGTGGTAGGCAGGGCAGAAATAGATAGAGTGCATGGTTTACTCTAGTGGTAGGCAGGGCAGAAATATAGTGCATGGTTTATTCTAGTGGTAGGCAGGGCAGAAATAGATATAGTGCATGGTTTATTCTAGTGGTAGGCAGGGCAGAAATAGATAGAGTGCATGGTTTATTCTAGTGGTAGGCAGGGCAGAAATAGATAGAGTGCATGGTTTATTCTAGTCGTAGGCAGGGCAGAAATAGATAGTGTGCATGGTTTATTCTAGTGGTAGGCAGGGCAGAAATAGATAGAGTGCATGGTTTATTCTAGTCGTAGGCAGGGCAGAAATAGATAGTGTGCATGGTTTATTCTAGTGGTAGGCAGGGCAGAAATATAGTGCATGGTTTATTCTAGTGGTAGGCAGGGCAGAAATAGATAGAGTGCATGGTTTATTCTAGTAGTAGGCAGGGCAGAAATAGATAGAGTGCATGGTTTATTCTAGTGGTAGGCAGGGCAGAAATATATAGAGTGCATGGTTTATTCTAGTGGTAGGCAGGGCAGAAATATAGTGCATGGTTTATTCTAGTGGTAGGCAGGGCAGAAATAGATAGAGTGCATGATTTATTCTAGTGGTAGGCAGGGCAGAAATATAGTGCATGGTTTATTTTAGTGGTAGGCAGGGCAGAAATAGATAGAGTGCATGGTTTATTCTAGTGGTAGCAGGGCAGAAATAGATAGAGTGCATGGTTTATTCTAGTGGTAGCAGGGCAGAAATAGATAGAGTGCATGGTTTATTCTAGTGGTAGCAGGGCAGAAATAGATAGAGTGCATGGTTTATTCTAGTGGTAGGCAGGGCAGAAATATAGTGCATGGTTTATTCTAGTGGTAGGCAGGGCAGAAATAGATAGAGTGCATGGTTTACTCTAGTGGTAGGCAGGGCAGAAATATAGTGCATGGTTTATTCTAGTGGTAGGCAGGGCAGAAATAGATAGAGTGCATGATTTATTCTAGTGGTAGGCAGGGCAGAAATATAGTGCATGGTTTATTTTAGTGGTAGGCAGGGCAGAAATAGATAGAAAGTACATGGTTTATGCTAGTGGTAGGCAGGGTAGAAATAGATAATATAGTACATGGTTTATTATAGTGGAAGGCAGAGTAGTAATAGATATGGGAGTACATGGTTTATTCTAGTGGTAGACAGGGCAGAAATATATAAGAGAGTACATGGTTTATGGTAGGGGTAAGCAGGGTGCATGGTTTACGCTAACAGTAGGCAGGAAGATTGTAACACTTACCTACAGTTGTAAGTTTATACTATTTTCTGAATGTTTTCACAGATTCTAATTGTGTGCTACATTCTAATAATTTTCACAATGTTGTGGAAAGAGAGTACTACTACTTTCGTGATCGCCACCAGTACCAACAATACCACACTCCCAGTTCTAAATTAAATGTCCAATGTCTCAGAAATACAAAGAAGCTGCAGGGCACCTCTCTGTACCTATGGACTATAGTACTTACGTAGGAACAAGATAATTAAGTCTTACTGAACGACAACTAACAAATTATCACTGTCGGATGATCACGTGAAATAATACATGTGATATAATCACGCTAGCAAACCGACAACGATAGTGTGTTAGACGTCCTTGTTTTGTTGTGTGTATTATTTCACGTGGGCATCCGACAGTGATAGTGTGTCGTTCAGTAAGACTTCATAATCTGTTTCCTACGTACATACAATTTTCATAGTTTACTAGCAGTATTACCTTTTATTGATTACCTAAGGACTATGCAAGTGTGTATTGTAAAGAGGTAGAAGACGATCGGTGGTTATTACAAAACCCTACACATGAGGAGTGAACACCAACTTGCTTTAATCTGCCATGCATGTTACAAGAGACGGGCTAAGAAATCAGAAGTGGGCTTGGTCACTACTTCCCATAAAAGGTAAATTTACATATGTTTCTTATTCTTCTGCGTTCGTTCTTAAACTTCTGCAGATTAGCAGGATGTAGTCCGGAGAACGGAATGCGATATGTCATAGTTTACAGCATTGCTGCGATATATGTGCATTTCGGTCTGACACATCCGACTTCAGCATGGCTTTGGGTCACTGGCCCTATATGGGATGGGACAGCCAACTCCATTCCATAACTTCATTAGTGGCCTTTTACGACATCCATGGAAGGTAAACAGTGTTGATATTCTTTGCTCCCCTTTCGGGCCTTGCAACACATGGAAGATACATATGTTTAAATCGGATGTGTCGTGTAGAAATGAGTAAATATCGTAATCAAAATGTAAACAATTATACAAGGCATTATTGTTTATTGATTTCATTATGCTAATGAGAAGAAGTGTGAGAACGAAGGCAGAACTGGAAATGTTGACTATCACAAGAAAATGAAGTGTAGATTAACACGAGAATATGTAGATTATCACCAGAAAATGAAGTGTAGATTAACACGAGAATATGTAGATTATCACCAGAAAATGAAGTGTAGATTAACACGAGAATATGTAGATTATCACCAGAAAATGAAGTGTAGATAAACACGAGAATGTGTAGATTATCACGAGAAAATGACATGTAGACTATAACAAGAAAGGGAATATAAACTATCACGAAAAAATGAATATAGACTCACGAGAAAATTAATATGGACTATCACGAGAAAATGAAGTGTAGACTGTCACGAGAAAATGAAGTGTAGAATATCACGAGAAAATGAAGTGTAGAATATCACGAGAAAATGAAGTGTAGAATATCACGAGAAAATGAAGTGTAGAATATCACGAGAAAATGAAGTGTTGACTATCATGAGAAAATGAAGTGTAGAATATCACGAGAAAATGAAGTGTAGAATATCACGAGAAAATGAAGTGTAGAATATCACGAGAAAATGAAGTGTAGACTATCACGAGAATATGAAGTGTAGAATATCACGAGAAAATGAAGTGTAGACTATCACGAGAAAATGAAGTGTAGACTATCACGAGAAAATGAAGTGTAGAATATCACGAGAAAATGAAGTGTAGACTATCACGAGAAAATGAAGTGTAGAATATCACGAGAAAATGAAGTGTAGACTATCACGAGAAAATGAAGTGTAGAATATCATGAGAAAATGAAGTGTGGACTATCACGAGAAAATGAAGTGTAGAATATCACGAGAAAATGAAGTGTAGACTATCACGAGAAAATGAAGTGTAGACTATCACGAGAAAATGAAGTGTAGTATTTCACGAGAAAATGAAGTGTAGAATATCACGAGAAAATGAAGTGTAGACTATCACGAGAAAATGAAGTGTGGACTATCACGAGAAAATGAAGTGTAGAATATCATGAGAACATGAAATTAACCTAAATGTTTCAATCGGATGGACTGAATGGAACGTTGCAAAAAAAGTACCATCTTTCAAATTAATCAACGTGTCCTGACATCTTTGACATTAATCACTGAATCCTGACATCTTTGAAATTAACCAATGAATCCTGATATCTATGACATTAATAATCGAATCCTGACATCTTTGACATTAACCAATGAATCCTGATTTTTGACATTAATAATCGAATCCTGACATCTTTGACAGCAACGAATCCTGACATATTTGAGATTAACCAACGAATCGTCAGTTAACATACACTACTGGAGCTCCAAAGAACTAA
This sequence comes from Meghimatium bilineatum, assembly GCA_034231615.1. NCBI lineage: Eukaryota > Metazoa > Mollusca > Gastropoda > Stylommatophora > Philomycidae > Meghimatium > Meghimatium bilineatum. The sequence goes on from CM067322.1 coordinate 22,069,338, forward strand.
AAAAAAAAGAGTGTTTGACATCGTACCACAGGAAAAACAAGCGAAATTCGACCTAAATGAATCATTACCAAAAAGGATTCTAATTACACAGAGGAGAGACTTAATCGTACTCGGAATTCCCTATATTTACTTCTTCCCTCGGCACATCTCAACTGTAAATTACACTGTCTGCTGAGAGCATCACTCCTAGCATGGAACGTCGTCGGTTCAAGAGATAAACCACAGAGATAAACCACATTTTTGTAAGACGCCACGATCTGATATCGAACCATGATGTCGTGTTTATGAGGCAATTAGTTTAATAGCTATACCACGGAAATCTCCAACCATTAGAAATATTCAGACACAATACTGACGCTGAAATGGCTCAAACAAGGAAAAGTAATCTATGTGGCTATACAGGACAGAAGTAAGACCAAAAATAAAAAACAGGAACCAATTGTCACCATTACATTTTTATTGCAATCAGCCGTTTAATTCTTTTCTCCACGTCTGCTTATAATGTCGCTAAAAGCGCCCCACTTAAACCGGCACCAGACATCATATATTAATGGCGCCTTAATAGTTCTGAGCATATTCCCGCAAGTGAGTCATTAGTGTTGGAACATGGAGGCCGTTCCGGAAGTCAGATGTTTTATAATGTTGTCTGGGACATCGTGCCCACGTCATTTCCGTCGTTTTCTCGATTGTTTCGTTATACCTTTCTAGAATCTTTATTTATCCTTTGTCAATCACGATTTCTCCATATATAACTGTGCCATCCCTCAATCTGTGTGTGTGCCTGTGTCGTGTCTCTATCATGTTGTCACGCACTGTCCTTTTATTCTACACTAGCATAGGGATTACATGACAACATACTCTAGCTAGAGAATGAGAATCGAGACCCTTACGGCAGTAAAACATCGATTTCTAGTACAACAATAGCAATGGAAATAGTGGCTAATATATTGAACATGTGTAGAGGATTGACTTCATTGTAGTCGTTTCACCCTATATCCCTCTCATCGACGTGGCACACCGCCTGACGACAGTACTACTCATAACAGTTTTATGTGATAATCCTTAGGGATCTCAGAAGACAATCGTCTTCCTAAATATTACGTCGTGAACTTGCGTCTGTGAGTCGTACCATTGGCCCACTAGACAAAATACCCATGACACATAAAATCTTCGTAGATGACATGCCGTTATATTGAGGTTATCTTCTTATAGAAGCTTCATGGCATGTCATCTATACAATTATGCCTCTCATGTTTTTATTTTGTTGTTGCATTGTGTAAATGCTTTGTTATTTGTTTATATGTATTATATATACAACATGTCTCTGTGATTTGGAGAGAGCCAGAGATGTATTGTGCAGCACTGGGGAGGAGGAAACTCACAGCACTGTTGTTTCCTGTGGCTGAGGCCCATCATAGATGCACAGTGACTCAGGACGTTACAGTTCTTTTGACGTTAACATTTGGTTGCATGCCTGGAGCAATAGAGAAGTTCGGTATAACCAGTAGTCAATTGGTGGCGGGGAATGAGCACAGTGAACCCTATCTTGGCTACAGTGACTTGGAGCAGTGCACATGCTGAAACCTACCTTCCTGGTGGTGTGATAGTTACGCAACGAAGATCCCTAAGGGACTAGTGGTGGTGTTAGACTTTCTGTTCCGAGACTTTTTCCTTCGTTGGCGGTAACGAAGCCCTCTGTGCAGAATGTAAACACGACTTCATTCGTTACGCTTGTGATTATTGTTGTGTTTTCGTTGGTCACTATTTATAAATTCGCAGTAGTATGTTAAAAAAGCCAAAGTTGAAGACCAAAATTCACGGAAATAATCAAAATCAGCCTTTCAGGACATGTTTACTTTTCTTTACACAGGTCTGTATATTGGAGACCGGTCGTGGTCGATCCTTGCTTCTAAAAATTAAGAATCAGTTACATTACTTTTATCGTTTGTGCCGAGTTAAGTGAATTTATTGTCCTTGGGGATGAGATGATTCGTGGCAATGAAGATGCGGCAGTTGGAAGTCCAAAACGTTAATTCTACCAAGATTAATTATGAATAAGAGGAATATATAAAAATAAATGCGTGGAACAGTCAATGTTAGACACAAGACTGGAGGAATATACAATATCTCAATGTTAGACACAAGACTGGAGGAATATACAATATCTCAATGATAGACACAAGACTGGAGGAATATACAATATCTCAATGTTAGACACAAGACTGGAGTCATATATCGAAAAAGATTATCTGCTGATTCTTGTTATATATTTCATTCATATATCTAATTATGAAAATAGGTTGCTGTAAATGAAAACACTAAAAGAGTCATATGAATTAGAATAGCCACGACCGTGCCTAGTAAAATGTCAATATTGTTAATGTCACGATTGTTCAGAAATTGACATATTTGTACATGATGATATTCGTCCGTCGTAATCGATGATGACCAAACAATGAACCATAATAATAATAATAATAACAATAAGTAATAAAGAATAATAAGTTATTAGTGCGTTTTTAAAAGTCCAATGCGAGAACAAAAAGTTCTACAGAATTGACAACTGTAGAGGATGTCTATAGGACGTTGAGATGTATTTTCTTTTATACGTGCCCGCTTCTGTCTTGCAGTATCTTGCCTGGTCTCTTCCGCCGCTAGTGCTCTCTTCTAAGGCTGTTTGTTTGTTTGTTTTGCGTTCGCTCCATTGTGACCATCACGGATATCCATGTGATTTCTGCCGGGAGCGTGATTACGTTGTGCCACCGTTATGCGCCTTGTAGACCTAGCACATCCGATTTCGCCATCCTTGACAATTCGGGTGGGACACCCTTAGCCTGTGACAGCCTCTATATCTGTCTTCAGGCACGCGTAGTGGCGACTCTTCGCCCAGACGATTTTTTCTTCTAAGGCTGTAACGCATGCTGTTATATCCTGAACGAGGTTCTCCCATGAGCCTAGGTCCATTTTAAGATGTTTCAGTGATGACTTGAGCGTGTCTTTGAAGCGCTTTTTCTGTCAACGAGCTTTTCGAATTCCTGTCTTGAGTGCTTCATAATACATTTGTTTTGGAAGACGCGAGTCCTCCATACGCACAAGACGACCTGCCCAACGTGCTTGCGCCTTCATAAGTATTGTGTAGATGCTTACTGAGGTTGATTTTTCCAAGACTCGTAGTCTGGTACTTTGTCCCACCAATGGATGTTTAGTAATTTACCTAGGCAGGTAAGATGGAAATGATTTAATTTTCTTGCATGTCTAGCATACACTGTCCACGTTTCACAAGCGTATAGTAGGGTTGGTATAACAGCAGCATGATATACTTGAAGTTTAGTGGTTGTTCTTATACCTCTTGTGTACCATACATTGTTGCGTAATCTGCCAAATACAGCACTAGCTTTTGCCCGTGTATTGTTAATTTCCACATCAATGTTGACATCCCAAAAGAGAGTGCTTACAAGGTAAGTAAAATTGTCGATTACCTGCAGTTTTTCCTGATTGACGATGATGGAAGTAGCAGTATGTTGGCTATTTGATGTTGATTGGTGCTTGACTTCTGTTTTTGTTTTGGTATTAATAGTGAGACTAAAGTTGTTGCAGGCCTGTGAGAATCAGTCTATGGTGTTCTCTATTTGTGCATAGGAATAAAGTGACGTCTTAATGGCAGTTTAACAATTTCTGCTCTACTATTGACATCAGTAAAAGTTAATATTGCAGTAAAACTGTATAACAATAGTATTTACGTAGAACACAGGTTTTGTAGTTTTGTTTGAGGACGATAGCTTCAGACTATCAATTTCGGACTATGACGTGTTAATACGAAAACAAAATACAAATAACAGTACACAAGACTATTTCAAGGTTCCAACCGTTAGTTCTTAATCATGAATATACAAAAGAAACAGTGAGCAAACAATAAAAACTGTGAAAACAACGTTAATATAACAGAAATGTTAGAACACACATTTTTAGACAGTACGATGTTCAAGGTGACAATGACTACGTGTGCACATGCTGTCATGTAACTGGAGTTTGTTGAAAAAAAGAAAATAAGAACGGAATGGAAAAAGATATTACTTAAAACAACATGGACTACAATAAAATAAGGACCAAACCAACCAAAACTAAACAAATGAATGATCGGAATTAAGTCCAAACAGCTTGATGGAACCAAACTAAAAAATAAACAGATTTTCAAGAGCGTATCTAGATCTATCATTAGTGGTGCAGAACTGAGGGCAGGTACCTGAATAACAAAGGCACCACGATGACCATCACCACTGAAATGTACGACGAGAGGAGTATGTTTTCTGTGTTTAATGGCTTGAAATTTTATAAATACTACTAGATGCGATTGGATCCCGTGGGGCCAAAATTTACAGAATGACTAATCCTGATATGTCTCACATTGTCAATGTGCTTGCCAACCAGTCTCACCGTATGGCAACAAAAACGAGTATGACATTAGATACATATTCGAGCTAAGTATATTGATATTAATGAACTGCTTTGTTGGGTTCTCTGGATTCAATGGGTAAATGCGAATGTCGCGGTTGAAGACAATGTTTACTTTTGGGATTTTTCATCCAGTTTGAGCAGCATTCTGAATCTCGTTTCGATATCACGAATTAACTGATATGACTGCGCTAGTGTATTGTGTTGACGAAATTATCGACATATTTTATCAAGAATTTCTCTTTCGCATAAAGCATTTGCCATGTGTGCTCGTCGAACGTCTGTTGCTTGAGTACTGTCCAAAACATACAACTGAGAGATCTATGAAACGTTGTTGTATATTGGTTGTATATGAGAAGTTCGATGATCAGTTTGTCCATGAACTTTTAAAACATATGGACCTGGACCTTGACAATACGTAATTTTTGCTCACATTGACACGAAAGAAAGAAAGCTATAATAAGAGCAAATATTCTCTCGAAAATATGTATATTTTAGGGTGTGCATTATCAGACAGCATCAAGTGTAGGAACTCGGGATACTCCAACTTATTACCATGGATGTCTTATGACTTTGTGGGAGAATGATATTTCCCTTTTGGCGACAACTTGTAAACTTACCGTAGTTAGGAAGTTCGCTGAATTTTTTTTTTTAAATTGCAAGTTACATGCAGCAACACGATCCTCAGCAAAATTTGCTGCTTTATTTGAAATTGCTTGATTTTGACGCATGTGTGACAATGAGTGAACCTCGGCATCTGCAGCTCAACGTCTCTGCGTTTGCTCAACAGTTTCTTGCTGTCTATGACGACGTTGGTATTCTCTATTCATAGCTTTAGTGTGTGAATGAAGGCCAGTGTGGTGATGAGTGCCTTTTATTCCAGACAAGTTTCAAGACGGCGTGCATTTTGTGACAGACTGTTCAGGCATATCGAGAATTAACCACAAAATTGATTGCAGTATTGTATTTGAACGCTGTCATTGAACGCCTAGTACAGTAAAACCGCTGATATTTTTGTGAGTGATATTGCCACACATCTAGACATTACTCAAGATTCAATATACCGCACTATCTATGGTGTGTTACAGTACCACAAAGTGTCTGCAAGTAGGTTGCCACACCAGCTTGACTTTAAGACTGATAAAGTTACACAGCAGGCAGTGTATGAGTGGTTAGAAAAGAGAGAAAAACATTTGTGTCTTTAACAGCAAACCACGCACTTTACAGGAACTAGACGACTTATATCGAACTCAATCCAGACTAAAGTGAAAAAAGAATATAGCTGTGATTTATAAAATTTTCACAATGTATCCACTAACAATAATATTAAAATATTTCATTTGAAGCACTTTCAAGTAATTTATTCTCTATTGTTCTTACTATTGTATTGATATTTTCTGACAAATCCGTGCCACTGAAATGTTGTCGAATTAGTCGATTGTATATATTATTTATTCTCTTCGTAATCTCTATATTATTACTATATAAGCTTGTGATACAAAGTCTACGCTGTACAGCATTTTCTGCCACTGCGTACCGTCCGCGAGCACCAAGTGTAAAAAGATGAAAATTGAGATGGGTTTAAAAAAAAAAAAAAAAGAGATTTCGTGGATTTATCAGCAGATTATGGCAACCTTGAGCTATTGTTGTTGAATAAGAATGACCAGTCCTGGAACAGTCACAGGCGGTACATGTTTTATCTACGTTATGATTGAGTAGTAATTAATAAACTGTCTTAAGGCTGCATTGGTTGATATTTCACCAGTAAACATACAAACAGCCTACCTCAGTTCTTGTTTTGTTTTGTTTTTCGTTCGCTCCATTGTAACCATCACGGATATCCGTGCGATTTCTGCCGGGAGCGTGATTACGTTGTGCCACCGTTATGCGCCTTGTAGGCCTAGCACATCCGATTTCGGCATGCCTTGACAATTCGGGTGGGCTACCCTTAGCCTGTGACAGCCTCTATATCTGTCTCCAGGCACGCGTAGTGGAGCCTCTTCGCCCAGGCGATTTTTTTCTCTCGTCTGACTCGAACGAGGTGTTCCACTGTCTGTGAACTTGCCTCGTGTAATTGGACGTGCTGTGCCTGTGCCCATTGGGTACTGAACCGTTTCTCATCCGTGAGCCTGGTTCCTTAAGGGGAAGAACTCAACAGAGGAGTTGGACCCTGGCTCTTTCGCCCTCTTAGCCGAGGAGTCATTCATCGACATCGTGCACCCCTTGTCCAAGTTCGAGTCTCACACCACGCGTTTGAGAGCAAGGCGTTCTCGAGCTGAGCGTCCTTGTCCCAATAGCGCCTGAGCCCATCAGGTACTGAACCCTTTCTCTCTTCAAGTGTATTTCCGGTATAGGAAAACCTGACAGTAGAGTTGAGCCAGGGCTAAATCGTTGTCCCTTTTGTGCCTGAGCGCATCGAGTACGGAACCCTTTCTCTTCGCGAGCATATTTCCGGTTTAGGAAGGCTCGACATTAGAGTTGGATTAGGTCTTCTTGCTTTACCAAACGCAAATGAATGGGTCTGGGTCTCTGCCTGTAAGGAACACAGGTAACTAGAAGCTCGTCTCGAGCTGACGGAGCTTGTAGTTCCCCTTTCCTAGTAACTTTTCATTTTCTATTTGCAGTTCGCGCTGCCCTCTAGCGCTGTTCTGCCCTTTCATTGTTTCATTGTACTCGGTATGAAATCTATTTGTCTCTCGCCATGCATCTACCTTTACGTGCATTTTACATTGGCCGCCCCTCCAATGTTCGGCCTGGACTGACTAGCTTCACTGTATGTCGACAGTGTCGCTATATGTGGTGCTGCTGGTGGTGTCGGAGATATTGTCTGTCTCTTGTGCAGTCAAATCTCTTTCCATCTGCTACCTCCACATTCTCGGACACGATCCCCAAATGATTTGGCCAGAATCAGCTCGAGCTGCTGTATTTCTGTTTCCAGGGTGCACCGCGTGGAGGTACATTTGGGATCTTGGTTGTCTGCTAACCCTTGGTCCTCCTAGAGCAATGCGTTCCCTTTGCACCCCCTCAGTTCTTGTGACAACATTCAAAGAATCATCATACAATTAAATACTTTGATTTCTTCTTCATCTTCTCGTCTGTAGTTTAACCTGTCAACACAGCACGTACAGTTTTCTTAATAAATGCTTCTGTACTTGAAAGCTCCTTAGTGCTCCCATATAGCTTTCTGTGGGCATCTGTCTCTGTGGGCATATGCTCCAATCTTAACTGGTTTAGTGTAATGCAATCTTGCAGGATATATTAGCTGTCTGCCCACATAGACACAGAGGTAATGGAATCAGTCTTAGTATATTTAAGTGGCTGATTAGTCTATTCTCATGAGGAAGAAGATAATTTGATCATCGATATTTGTGACGACAATAATGATAGTTGTTATTTTTTGGTTGGTCAATTTTCCTTGACCAACTTTAAATGGGGTCCTCTTTCCTGGTAGGAGATTTTTTGTTTTTTTTGGGTCCTGTGTTGTTCAATATATGTAGAGCTTCTTCTTCTGCGTTCGTTCTCAAACTTCTATAGATTAGCAGGATGCAGTCCGGGGAACGGAATGCGCTGTGTCATGGTTTACAGCATTACTGCGATATATGCGCTTTTCGACCTGACACATCCGACTTCAGCATGGCTTTGGGTCACTGACTCTATATAGGATGAGACAGCTAACTTCATCGAATAACCTCCTTAGTCGCCTATTACGACATGCATGGAATTTAAACAGTGTTGCTATTCTTTACTTCCCTTTCGGGCCCCGGCATCACACGGGCGAGGAGAGCATCTATTTCTATAATCTGTAAACACGTAACATGTCAGGCTCATAGGGGTAGAGACATTGGATGCTTCAGCATACATAGTCCTCAAGCGAATTCTATCTTAAATGATTTTGAATGAGTGAGGAAAAATCTTATCCATTCCATTCCTTGATGTTGTCTGTGCATGCCTTTATTGCTCTTCTCTGCTTCTCCACCTTTCGACGGTTCCCTGCAGTATTGTTTATTTTACAAGGAATCATGTCTGCATGCATGTCCAAACAATGCTAGTTTTTTGTCGTGTCACTAGTGAAAACAATGGTTCTTGTAGACCTGCATACACCTCTGTTTTGTTTCTTAAGTACAAATTTGTCTTATGCTCTCTACAAGAAATTCATAGAATTCGTCTATAGCATTTATACTCGAAAGCCTTTAATCGCCTCTCCATGTCCACAGTGAGTGTCCAACTCTCACAACCATACAGCACAACAGAAAGTACCAGTGACTTATTCAGTTTGACTTTCACTCCAACACTGATGCTGCTTTTCCAAATCACCGTCAACCTTGACATAGAAGCTAAAGCCATCCCCATCTTTATTATAATTCTGCTTTGCATTTTCCATTGCTGCATATGCTGGATTCGATGTTATATCAAAGCATTCACCGCCTCGAGCTTATATCCATTCATCATGATGTTGGTCTGTTCTTCTGTGTCTCTGCTGTTAATCAAGATCTTGCTGTTTTCAGCATTGATTTCCATTCGGTACTTGCTGGTAACTTTTTCAACTTTGCTGTTAACTCTTGTAGTCCATGTTCTAACCCAGCTATAAGATCAATATCATCAGCAACACGTAAGTTGCAAATATGGCGACCTCCTATCAATATAGACTTGTTGCAATCATGTAGTGTCTCCTGTATGTCTTATAGACTTGTTGCAATCATGTAGCGTCTACTGTATGTCTTCTAGGTATATGTTGAAAAGTACTGTAGCCATCACGCATCCTTGCCGAACTGCCACATTTATTTTAATATGACAATCAATACAAGGTAACTGCGTGAAACGTAGCAACAATTAGACTTACGTAAAATACAGGTTTATTTAATCGCTTCAATGAGACACGACAGACTATAACTAACACTAGTAGGTAATGATGCGCACACAAGAAATCATACAAATTACAATACACACATCATGTTCAACGTTTCAACCAAAAGGTTGTTATCAAAACACAAGCAAAACATCAAAAGACCACGAAAGGAAAAATTATCACAACAAACAAGCGTATCCAACGGAAATACGGAAATGAGATGCCGGCAGGTAAGAAAGTACATAAAAACGTAAATATATGTGGAAACGAAACGAACAAAAAGATGAGTAAATGACGGAACAAAAAAGAATAAAGACAAAGACCACACCAACCCAGTACTAGACATAAGAGTGGTCATAATTGAGTCCAAAAGCATTTTGGATCAAAAGTTGAATATGACTTGTGTATTGTAATTTGTATGATATCTCGTGTGCGCATCATTACCTCCTAGTTTTAGTTATAGTCTGTCGTGTCTGATTGAAGCGATTATATAAACCTGTGTCTTACGTAAGTCTAATCATTTATTTTAAAGAACTCTCAAATTGTATTATTTGATAAGATAGCACTGCTTGCATTTTTGTAAAGTGATTCAATAATGTCTATGAGTGTGGTGTCAAAATTAAATTGTCTCAGCATGTGTCACATATCATCATGTCAAGCACGGTCAAAGGCCTTCGTAAAATCAATGACATTGTGGTATAGATGGTTGTATATCTATAATTGTGGAATATGTGGTTGTTCAGTCAGTTCCTCCTTTGCCAATTTTTGCACATAGGGCGGATGTCATAGTTCTCCATACCTGTCGGTCAGTTGCTAGAGATTGCAGGTCTTGTGCATTTATGCCTGTTGATTTTAATTCATTAATAAATGTTTTTCTGAAGTTGTTTTTTGGTCTTCCCTGTTTTCTTTTACCCGTCTGGTGTCCACATGAAGGCTTGTCGTGGAATTCTGTCTTCCTTCATTCTAAGTACGTGGCCGATGTATGTCCAGCGGCGTTTTCTGATGATGTTCGTCACGTATTCTTGTTTTGTCTCCTTGTATTCTTTTGTATTCTTGTGGCTGTTGCTAGATATGTTTTTTTCAATTAATGTTGGGGTGTTAAATATTTGCTAAACAGTGCTTCTGTTTGCTCTGAAGTCAATTTGTTCTTCTGTAATTACTTCTTCGGACTTCATTGTATTTTGAGCATCACCTTACCGGGTGCATTATAAGGCTAATGGTTCAAAATTGAAAGCATATCTATCCTGGTCTGCCACATTGAGATGGTATCCACTGTAGTACAACATTTCTTTGGAAGCTCCCTTCTCGTATTGCTTCCTTCAGGCGTGGCAGCTATTCGCTGTTTATTCTGATCATCATTATTATAAGGTGCCATGCTGGCTGGCGTAGGCGATCATTCCCCTCCTCAGCTCTCTGTCTACAGTATTATGTATCAAGATCGTTATTGTTTTCCTGCCGTCTCAGGTTGTCACACTGTTTAATATTTTCTCACGTTGTCACCCTCTGTCTCTGTTGCCACCAATCTTGCATGTTGTGACTACGTTCTCCAAACCTCCCTGTCTCATGAAGTGGCCAAAAAATGAAGATTATCATTTTTTTATATTATTAATTAACTAGCATGGTTCAGACATGTATGCAGGCACGATTCCTTGTCGAAAACAATACTGCAGGGAACTGTCGAGGGTAGAAGAAGCAGAGGAGGTAAAATAAAGACGGACAGACAACATCAAGGAATGGACAGGGCAAGATATTTCCACACTCATCCGCATCGCTGAGGATATAATTCGCTGGATGACTCTGTGCTGAAGCTGTATGATGCTGACTCTGTGGTACCCCTACGACCCTGAAGGGTTATGGGTTTATTGATTCATTTGATATTATTAATTAAAGTCAGTTTCGCATTGGACTCCTTATCCTTTAACACTTCTACATTAGTTTTTCTGGCTGCCCATGGTATTTTCAGCATTCTTCTATAGAACCACATCTCTGTTGCTTCTAATATCCCACGTTCCAGTAAGTTTATTACTCAAGACTCGCATCCATATGTTAGTATAGCAGTTATTCTGATACTTATTCTGAAAATAAATAATTACGTTGTACTCGTTAAAACTTCATTAGTTTCATGTTAAATTTTACATTGATTCGATATTTTTTTTTAAAAGCAAGAAATAACCAATTAATTATTTTTAATGTGATTCAAGCACGATTTGAAGCAAACATCAAATGAATAAGAAATAGGAATACATGAACGTCTGCATATTTGTGTACGAAAATCGTTTATTTGAATATCCAGTATCAGCTGAATCGATGACTTTTCACCATTCCACGTAGTCAAACTATTCAACAGGTTCTCCCCTTATCGCACTGTCTCTTTTTTTTCAAACGTTTTATAATCCAAACATCATTGTCCTATAGTTTTGTCAATACATCCTGATGTAGTCAATCAATCTTAAGGTATTCACAAAATCATAATGTTGTCAATAATTAAATAATGTGGCCAATAATTAAATAATCTGGGCAATAACTAAATAATGTGGCCAATAACTAAAAATGTGGCCAATAACTAAAAATGTGGTCAATAACTAAAAAATGTGGTCAATAACTAAATAATGTGGGCAATAACTAAATAATGTGGCAAATAACTAAATAATGTGGTCAATAACTAAATAATGTGGTCAATAACTAAATAATGTGGTCAATAACTAAATAATGTGGTCAATAACTAAATAATGTGGCAAATAACTAAATAATGTGGTCAATAACTAAATAATGTGGTCAATAACTAAATAATGTGGTCAATAACTAAATAATGTGGTCAATAACTAAATAATGTGGTCAATAACTAAATAATGTGGTCAATAACTAAATAATGTGGTCAATAACTAAATAATGTGGTTAATAACTAAATAATGTGGTCAATAACTAAATAATGTGGTCAATAACTAAATAATGTGGTCAATAACTAAATAATGTGGTCAATAACTAAATAATGTGGTTAATAACTAAATAATGTGGTTAATAACTAAATAATGTGGTCAATAACTAAAGACTACTTAATCTGAGATAACCATCTGTTAGTGTCTATCTCTAACATTACTCTTTATAAAATTGTGTAGCTTTTCTATGAATTCTCAGCCTAAGCAGCTCACTTCAATTTCCCTAATCTCTTATTTATTTCTCCTCTCTCTCTCTCTCTCTCTCTCTCTCTCTCTCTCTCTCTCTCTCTCTCTCACTCTAAAAAGAACATGATTTCCTGAAATTGGCCTGTCTTTTCCAAGAATCATTTTTCATGTATTTTACCTACATTATCAACATTACCGATCGATCAAACAACCTACAACCTTTCACTCTATATCTATCATTGCTACAATTTACAATTTGCATCCAAACTTTTTTGCTAAGGGCAAAGACCTTCCATAAATTGTCCGCACAATTTTCTTTCAATTCTTAGAAAACAAGTGTGGAAAATAATCTATTTCCTAAATATATATGACATAATCACCATCATTATTTGATGCCAGATTCCGTACACAGTGTTATCTAAATGTCATGAACATAAACCAAGTTGAAGTTTCGTGATTTAAATATCCTTTTTAGTTACTATTCGGTCGTATCCCATCAAAGTTTTATGAATAGATGTATGAAATAAAATATTATTATTGTAGTGAAGTCCATATTCACACTGTAAAGGAGTATGAAGAATTTCAGTGCGTATTAGTAGACTAACAGCTGCAGAATACGGTAGATGGTTTTAGTACCGTTCTGGTTGTGCTCACGCTATTTGTAAATTCAAGTAGGAAGCATGAGGATAAATTAACAATTAAACATTCTTGATATTTTTTTTAAAATCCTGGTTTATCCTCATAATGTATCCTTATGCTATCTACTTGAATTTACTTGTATAAGCTATTGTGTGAAGCAACATTATACTGTCTCTGGTTATTTATGTTTAGAAGAAGAGCTATTGGCTCTTGTTACAGGGATGCGGGTGTTATATGTTTGTGTTGCTGCGGATACTTCAATACTTGTAAGGGATGTTCTTTGTTGTTGTAATAGTCCTTGTCTCGTTTGGTCCGTTCTCAGTGACTGAGTACACAGATTGAATGTCTTGACAAAATCGCATCATTTTTGGTGGATGTGGTTAGTAAAGAATGGACAAAAACATGTTAACTTCAGTTTCAAGGCGATTCGGTGCTAGTAGAATAGACCTTGTTCAATTCCCTTTAGTCTCAAGAATTTTTACTCTATCTGATGTTTCTCGCAATAACGCAAGGCTTGGTGTATAATTGGGAAGTTTATGGTCTATTGATTCGAACTGAACTATGCGTATGACATATATCAATACATACATTAGCCATGGGCACTTGGCACATCACAGTATGGAACTTACACAGCGATTCTGACCACATATCAATAGCTTGCGCATATAAAATGACCATATAAAAATATCTTGTTCTATGCTGGCAAAAAAAATTATGTGACCTGAAAGAGTGTGTAAAGATAATGTGCTTTCCATAAGAGACGTAAAAGTGTTATAATTTATAACTGTCATTGAGTTGTGTGTAACGTTTGTTACAAGATCGCATATATCTTGTGAAAAGAGGAGAAATGAAGTAGCTCAACATCGGAAAGTATCTAGAAATTGACGGATAGACAAAAAACCGTCTACAGTGGTCATTCCATGCTCGAACTGCCCAATGACATTTGCGGCTCGAATAGGGCTTATTTAGCCATCTATGAACTCACAGACAATATGACATATCTTTAACTGATTCCAAAAGTGAATATAACAAATGGTCATCATCATCATCATCATGCGATGGACGAATAACAATTTTGCTAGTACTTATAGCACAATTGCATGAATGGCCTATTCAAGTGTTTCACAACCTTTTTGTGGTACAAGGGCCCCATTGCGACACATCTTTTATCATGGCATTCCATGGTGCCTTAAAGAAAATTGATTTTCTGTGAAAATTACAAATACGTTTTAAAAACTTTATTGATATACATCGTGTTTCTCTTTCAAATAATTACTGTTTCGTGTCTCCCTAGACTGGTCTGGTGTCCACTGTTTCTCCCTAGACTAGTTTGTGACCTCCTGTGACTCCTTAGAATGGTTTATGGTCTTCTGTGTTGCCATAGACTGGTCTGTGATCCTCTGTGTCTCCCTAGATTGATCTGTGACCACCACATCAATTTAGCTATTTTTTTTCATCCCTTTCTTGTTTATAATATGAATGTTTTCGGAGATCACCCAGGGATTATCGGGTGAAGTTACTTTACATGTGCTATGAGTAGAACTCTAAGGAAACGGCGTATCGCTTAGCTGAAAGGTGCGGATTACGTATGGCGTAACAGGAGTACAAGAAAGGCAGTCCTCTTCGCCAATTGAGCCAATATACCATATTTTTCCATACTAGCAGCTGTTTTCCTGACATTTATCACTCTGTTCTGTATTATTTAATTTTTCCTTGTATTTCATCGATGCTGTTTCCCTTTATTCAACAGCATCTAGAGCATCCAGTCATGTCTAAATATCTCAAGTAAATAAATTAATGTAATCGGCTAAAATAAAATGCTGGTGGAAGAATATGAAAACATTATAAATACAGATTACAAAAGAATTAATAAGAAACTTTCTATCAAATTATTAAGAAATAATAGTAATAGTTAGTTAGTTAGTCGTTGGATCATCATCACTGTAAACTAGACACGTCCATAGTTGCTCCGATCTCTCCCTGAGTGTATCCACCATTACACTTCTACTGACAGTTGCGATTCTTTGCTGGTTGATCATCATTCTTCTCTGCCCTCCAAAATGTTCACTGTTAGCAACACCGCATTTCAATCCCTGATCTCTAATCCTAGCCATTGAAAAGGAATCATCATCCACATTAGTCTCACTCTCGCGTGTTATATCTCTTAAGGAGTTCAAAACGTCAGCGCGATCCATTGCCCCATCGCCCTGTGCCACAATCGCGCATGACGCCAGCTGATCTTTTCTTCCATTGCCGTGAACATCCACATGTCCCGGCAGGAAAATAAATGTTGCTATTTTCAAACGTGCCTTTCTCAAAGCCTTAATCCACTATTCGCGAACGAGACCCACTTGTACTTTCCTAATCATACTCATAGAGTCACTTAAGATGCAGACACGTGTTACCTTCTGTGTATCTACCCACTCAAAGGGTGAAGGCTACGATTAAATCGAAATTATACATTTTTAAACAGTAAAATAAATTAATAACAATACTCTAAAAAAAGGTAAGAAAACGTCTGCATGAGATATCTTCAACACACAAAGACATGGAAGATATCAATAAAACGTCAACTGCCTTCAGCACACAACACTCACAGATATGTTGCGAGATAGCAAGAAAACGGCAATTGTCTAACAAGTCCCTCGGTGCTCCGATCTCAGGCTCAATAAATCCATCAGAGTGTAACGGCAGACAGCTCCTGATAGATGCTGATTTACCAATCTCTTCTTATATCTATATTTGTCTCTTTACACAACTTTACGCAACTCACGAAGTTATAAACGTCAACGTGATTTACACGTTTGAAAATATTTTGAGTGGCACGAATAAAAATGTAATTTTTCTGGCTATATTCAGACATTAAATTTAAGTATGGAAGCCAGAAATACTGAATAATTCCGGTAACAAATTTACATTTATCTATACTTTTGCCTGTTAACGGAATTTGCGAAAACACATTTCTGGCCTCTCTTGCCGAAGAACAGTCCACAAAAATATACTGTTCAAAAAAGATATGCAACTTTTTTGTAGTTACTTTTATTAAAGGCATTCGCTGATTGGACATCATTAAACCTACTGATTGTGTCCACCTGGTCATTAGCTTCTCGTTGTTACCTTAATTGTGCTCACCTCATGATTCGTGAGGTCATAAAGAGGTCTAGGTAAAAACAACATTTTTGGCAATAACTCGTGACAGGTTAATGAGAATCTCGTGAAACGTGCTGACAACAATACTTTCTGACCATATAATTCTATAAAATATTGTCGGTCCTAGAATAACTGTAGTTTATTCAATGCGCAAGTATGGTTAATTGCACTACAGAACAACGATACATCATCATTGGACGCCTACAGACTGACAATCACAAAGTGTAGTGGCCAAATAATTTAATTTGATTTGAAGCACCATTAGTCGCATTCGGAGGCGGTTTCAGCAAACTGGTTCAGTAGCAGGCTGGCCGCGCAGTGGACGACCCATAGTCACAACTCCTGTTGAAGACCGCTGCATACAGCTGCGTCACCTCAGGAATTATTTTTATCTGCGTCCTCCATATTCCACTTAATGCTAGCAATCGTCGAATTTCAGATCAAGCGGTGCGGAACCGGCTGCACGACGCTGTTCTTTGGGCTAGAGGACCCTACAGAGACGTTCTTACGGACGGTTATTGCCAGAATCGATTGCAGTGGCGAACCAGCATCGTCAATGTATCTTTGGGAATGACTAGAGACACGTTTGCTTTAGTGTTTAATCATTTGTTGTGGTCCAGCTACACAACAGACGGATTAGAGTTTACCGCAGAGCCATTGAACACTGAACATCGTTGATCAGACTCCTCCACGTGGTGGTGAAGGTGTACTGTTGTAGAGG
The DNA here is from genome assembly GCA_034231615.1 of Meghimatium bilineatum. Taxonomy (NCBI): domain Eukaryota; kingdom Metazoa; phylum Mollusca; class Gastropoda; order Stylommatophora; family Philomycidae; genus Meghimatium; species Meghimatium bilineatum. Next base: position 22,086,268 of record CM067322.1, read on the forward strand.
GCGATCAACTTCATGGGAAGAAGTGACCTGGTACAAATTGAAGGACGCATGAATGCCTAACGATACTTTCTGAAATTGTTCGTCCTCGCGTCCTTCCAGTTATGGCTGCAGAGGATCGATTATTCAGCAGGATAATGTTCCACCTTATGTGGCATAATTTACCACCCAGTTCTTCTTTGACAACAAAGTCTAGACCATTCGTGGCCAGCCATGTCATCAGACATGAAACCGATAAAACACTTATGGGATGAATTCGACAGACGACTCCGGCAGCGAGACGTGGCTGGAGACAGTCTCGGACAGTTGTCTCTGGCACTGTGGAAAGAGTGGAGAGCCATCCCACAACAATAGATACAACGGCTAATCGGATTCATATCACTGAGATGTAGTTCTCTGATAGAGACTAGAGAAGGCCATACATCTTCCTGAAACAGGCATCAGGCGCAAAAAATAAAAGTCCAAACCAAATTTAATGAACATCATTTCATAGTTAAAGTATAAAAGCTTCTTCATGCTAAGGTTTAAACATTAATTCCGTGAAATAAAATTTTGGTACACGCTTGAAATTTGGTGTCCATTAGCACTACAATAATATTTCAGTCTTTTTTTCATTTTTATGAACAGTATAGGTCCAATTTTCATTCAAACAAACTACTCTGTTTGGTTAATCACGCCAGTTTACACAAAAATTGGATTCGTCATTTCGTCCAGTACTATGTTGTATTAATGTTGCCGCGGAGATCCACGTTATTTTCCCACTTTTTCAACATTATAACAGTTGTTATTGGCGGCTACAACAACGGGGACTGCAAGAAAAAAGAAAACTCATGCAGAGAGCTTAATAGGACTTTTCGTACTCCCATCTTGAATATTGTGAAGAGTAATCAGATATATCGATTCAGAATCGCATTACAAATATACGTCACTGTTTGTTTGATATACGCCACTGTTTGTTTGATATACGTCACTGTTTGTTTGATATACGTCACTGTTTGTTTGATATACGTCACTGTTTGTTTGATATACGTCACTGTTTGATATACGTCACTGTTTGATATACGTCACTGTTTGATATACGTCACTGTTTGATATACGTCACTGTTTGATATACGTCACTGTTTGATATACGTCACTGTTTGTTTGATATATTCACTGTTTGTTTGATATACGTCACTGTGTGTTTGTGAAGTGAGAATACTAACAGGATCAATCTATCAATCAAGCGCCATGCCAAGTGGCGCAGGAGATCATGTATCTCCACAACTCTCTGTGTCTTGTGTTAATAAGTTCAGTTGATGACACACTTTTGTGTCACGACTCACAAAGAAAATTGTTCCGGTAGTTACTAAATGTTCAAGTTTTGCTTTTCGTATCACATGCCCTAAAATCTTGACTGTCTGCTTCTAATTTTTGCTTTAATTTGTTGTTTTTTTCTCCAGCATCTCTGATGACTTCCACATTAGTTTTCTTGACTGTCCGTGGAATTTTCATAATTCTTCTAAAAAGCACATCTCAATTGCCTTCGGCTTCCACTTGATTTCTTGTACATGATACACGTTTCTTATAGAGTCTGACAGGAATCTGTCCTTTTTGTTTTCATATGCTTGTATCGCTCGTTTAATTGTACGTCAATTCTTCGTTTTCACAAGTTCTTCCTTCCGCGAGGTTATCCATTCATCATTTGTCCTCGTCATTATTTTTGTTCCTGTCGTTAGTTCATCATTGCTATCAATCTTTAATTCTCTCTTTCCTTGTTTTTTTTTTTTTTTTTATTAAAAAGGAATTTTCTTCCAGACTAAAATTTTTAAATTCGATATTAAATGTGCTGTTAGAAGTGCCACTTGAAGCGGCAGAATGAGAAGCGTTGCCTACAAGCTATACTCTGTTCATTCTAAGAATGAAGTAGGTCAGTGCTTCTGATTGGTTGTTGGACGCCGAATGCATAAATCGAATGTGGATGAGATAAGTGGATGCGAGAAAGAGGTAGGCGGAGATAATGGGATTCGAGTAAGATAAGGAGAAGCGAGCAAACGGTAGGCAGATATGAGGAGATACGAGCAAGACAAGGGAATGCGAACAAGATACGAGGGGACAAACAAGATAAGGGGATGCACGCAAGATAAGAGGGTGCCAACAAGAGGTAGACAGAGATAAAAGGAAGCGAACAAAATGTAGACAGAGATGAGGAGATGCGAGCATGATAAGATGCTGAAAGAGATAATGGGTTGTAAGCATGATAAGGGGACACGAGCATGATAAGGGGATGCAAGCAAGATAACTGGATGCAAGATAAGGGGATGCAAGGAAGATAATTGGATGCAAGATAAGGGGATGTAAGCAAGATAAATGGATGCAAGATAAGGGGATGTAAGCAAGATAAATGGATGTAAGATAAGGGGATGTAAGCAAGATAAATGGATGCAAGATAAGGGGATGTAAGCAAGATAAAAGGATGCAAGATAAGGGGATGCGAGTAAAAGGTAAGCAGAGGTGAGAGGATACGATCAAGACGTAGGCACAGATGGTGAAATATCTATGTGGTGTAATGATTGTTTATAATCAAGAATCAAGATTAACCCTCTGCATATTTCATCATTTCACTGTTTCATACTTTCACGATTTTCATTTCAAAAGTTTTCTTCCTCAAAATACTTCCTTTCATTTGCATATTGAATACTTATTCACTACATATTGTTCTAAAATTTAATATTACTTGCTAATGAAAAAAAAAAACCACGGAGAACATGGGTCGTCTACGTTTCTTCTGGTGAGACAATACAGAAGTTCGTCCAGCCGTGAGACAGTATTACAGGCTTTTAACAGAATTAATTTGGACCCTGTTTTAGTTGACAGGTCTTCTATACCTACGACAGGTAACCCTCAATCCTGTCCCTGTCTACAATTTCCGGTATCCATGCTTATGGATTTAAAAAAAAAATAATGTTTGTCAATTACACACGACGATGTGTTTATATCTGAAGGGGAAAACTGGGAAATGAGTCAGTAAGTGTCTTTCGTTATATACTCGTATTTGTGTTAGGGTTAGGTTATTTGTGTTCCTCAAGGCATAAAACCATAGTTTTATATTTAATTAAAGCTCGGGGGGAGAGGGAAAGAGATGTATACATCCCTCCCTCGCACTTTTTATGGAGTACTGTACCTGTGATCGTAATATATAGAATTACGTGTGGGTTAACGGCACAGTTACATGCACACATTAGCGGTTTAATGTGTAGGTTAACGGCACAGTTACATGCACACATTAGCGGTTTAATGTGTGGGTTAACGGCACAGTTACATGCACACATTAGCGGTTTAATGTGTGGGTTAACGGCACAGTTACATGAATAAGTTAACGGTTTAATATGTGGGCTAACTGCACAGTTACATGCACACATTAGCGGTTTAATGTGTGGGTTAACGGCACAGTTACATGAATAAGTTAACGGTTTAATATGTGGGCTAACTGCACAGTTACATGCACACATTAGCGGTTTAATGTGTGGGCTAACAGCACAGTTACATGCACACATTAGCGGTTTAATGTGTGGGTTAACGGCACAGTTACATGCACACATTAGCGGTTTAATGTGTGGGTTAACGACACAGTTACATGCACACATTAGCGGTTTAATGTGTGGGTTAACGGCACAGTTACATGCACACATTAGCGGTTTAATGTGTGGGTTAACGGCACAGTTACATGCACACATTAGCGGTTTAATGTGTGGGTTAACGGCACAGTTACATGCACACATTAGCGGTTTAATGTGTGGGTTAACGGCACAGTTACATGCACACATTAGCGGTTTAATGTGTGGGTTTTAACGGCACAGTTACATGCACACATTAGCGGTTTAATGTGTGGGTTAACGGCACAGTTACATGCACACATTAGCGGTTTAATGTGTGGGTTAACGGCACAGTTACATGCACACATTAGCGGTTTAATATGTGGGTTAACGGCACAGTTACATGAATAAGTTAACGGTTTAATATGTGGGTTAACGGCACAGTTACATGAATAAGTTAACGGTTTAATATGTGGGTTAACGGCACAGTTACATGAATAAGTTAACGGTTTAATATGTGGGTTAACGGCACAGTTACATGAATAAGTTAACGGTTTAATATGTGGGTTAACGGCACAGTTACATGGATAAGTTAACGGTTTAATGTGTGGGTTAACGGCACAGTTACATGAATAAGTTAACGGTTTAATATGTGGGTTAACGGCACAGTTACATGAATAAGTTAACGGTTTAATATGTGGGTTAACGGCACAGTTACATGAATAAGTTAACGGTTTAATATGTGGGTTAACGGCACAGTTACATGAATAAGTTAACGGTTTAATATGTGGGTTAACGGCACAGTTACATGCACACATTAGCGGTTTAATGTGTGGGTTAACGGCACAGTTACATGCACACATTAGCGGTTTAATGTGTGGGTTAACGGCACAGTTACATGCACACATTAGCGGTTTAATGTGTGGGTTAACGGCACAGTTACATGCACACATTAGCGGTTTAATGTGTGGGTTAACGGCACAGTTACATGCACACATTAGCGGTTTAATGTGTGGATTAACGGCACAGTTACATGCACACATTAGCGGTTTAATGTGTGGATTAACGGCACAGTTACATGCACACATTAGCGGTTTAATGTGTGGATTAACGGCACAGTTACATGCACACATTAGCGGTTTAATGTGTGGGTTAACGGCACAGTTACATGCACACATTAGCGGTTTAATGTGTGGGTTAACGACACAGTTACATGCACACATTAGCGGTTTAATGTGTGGGTTAACGGCACAGTTACATGCACACATTAGCGGTTTAATGTGTGGATTAACGGCACAGTTACATGCACACATTAGCGGTTTAATGTGTGGATTAACGGCACAGTTACATGCACACATTAGCGGTTTAATGTGTGGATTAACGACACAGTTACATGCATATCATCATCATCAAGTGCCGTCTCCGCATAGAAGGTTGGCTGTAACAGATCTCCAATATCCCATGTCACTTGTCTTGGTGGTGCACTCTGTTAGGCTGTAACCTGTCCATCGTGTGATGTTACTCTCCAACTTGCATCTCTGCCTACCTCTTGCTCGCTTCCCTTTGACTTTACCCTTAAGTAAGGTCTTCAATAAGGTGTCATTACATGCGTAAGTTAGCTGTTGAATGTGTGAGCAAACTGCACAGCTACATGCGTAAACTAGCTGTTGAATGTGTGAGCTAACTGCACAGCTACATGCGTAAATTAGCTGTTGAATGTGTGAGCTAACTGCACAGCTACATGCGTAAGTTAGTACTTTTTCTTATACGATGTAATAAACGCCAAATTTTGCAAATATTGAGATACAGACACCTTCACATTATACTATATTTGGATAAATTTATGGCTCAGAAATATGGATAGTAGACTAAAAACTGAAAGACAGAATTGATGATTTTGAGATCTGGATATTTATATAATAATATATGGGTGACTTAATAAACAACCTGAGATATTCAGATAACACTTTTCTTTTATCAGAAAATGAACATGAACTACAAAGACTAATAGATCAAGTCAATAAATCAAGTAATGAATATGGACTGGACATAAATATCCAAAAACAATTATAACCAGCAAAGTCACAGAAGAACAGACGCTAAACATAAAAATACATGGAGAGAAATTGCAACAAGTAGAACATTATGAATATATTGGATACGTAATCACAAATGATGGAAGATGACAAACAGAAGTAAAAAGGAGAATAGGAATGGTTAAAAGTACTGTCAATGACATGAGGAAAATATGACATCTAAACACATTACAAACAAGTTAAAAATGAGAATTATAAAATAATTCATGTATTCTATATTAATGTATGGATCAGGAACATTGATAATAAACAAACAATTAAAAGACAGAATTGATGCATTTGAGATGTGGGTATATAAAAGAATAGGAAGAATATCGAGGAAAGAGAAGAAAACAAACACAGAGTTTCTAACAACACAAAATGAAGAAAGAATTATTAAAGGAAATAAAGATTATCAAATAAAATATTTGGACACATTAAAAGACATAACACCTTGTTGCAGATCGTACTGTAGGTAATAAACTTGCTGTGAAACAGATTGCCATGAACGGCTGGACTACTAGCAATATAGCAATATACATTCGAATCAATATAGTAACGTTCAGTGGAATTTGGCAAAACCGTTATGGAAGTTTGTCCACTATTGTCGCAAATAAAAACGGACATAAACGCTCCATCATTTCTCTGTACTAAATCTTGCTGAATATAGAAAGATCTATGACTTTGTGCTAAAGAGTTCACGGGTACGAATCCCGCTAGCGAAGTCTTGTTTATAAAGTTGGTGTTTTCGGAGATTTAGAAAATTATTGCTTGATGCTATGGTCGTGGCTCGCGTTAGAGGCAGACCTGACAGCTAATGTTAAACATCCACTCTTCGGAGACGTTTCCGTGACGTAGAAACATAAATGTACCCTCACACTATCTGTGTGTACGTCATCGTGTGAGACTACTCACGGGTCGTCAGCTAATAAAAAGAAACGAGGTATCTCTAATGTGAACATCGAAAAGATCTCCGGAGAACGTATGTTTACCTTCAGCTATCCACGATACGTATTTCTAAATCTGGTACACCGAATATGATGTATGAAATATTCTGATTTCATAAAAAAGCACATACAACGCAAAACCTGGTGAAATTATTGAGAACTGAGTGGAAACTATGCTGTCAACATCTGGAAAATAATGTTACGAACTTCATGTCGACGAGAATAAAAATCATGGCATGTCCCGTTTATCTTAAAGAAGATAATGCATACAAATAATGAAAATTGTACGTGGCTATTCTAGCATGAGCGTAGAAGCAGAAGAATTATGACTGAAATCTACGCTCGCGAGAACTCTAAACATGCTTCCTAGAGGAATATAGAAAGATATCTTCCCGTAATCTATAATATAAGAGCAGTATTCTGTCAGTTTTTCGGAACGCTCTATAAATAGCGCATTTACGTCACGGAATTCCGTCGACATCCAATCAAAACGATTGGTGTCGTGACGTTATTCAAAAGTAGGCGACATTTTTGTATACACATGTTCATCATCATCATCAAGTGCCGTCTCCGCAACGAAGGTTGGCTGCAACGTATCTCCAACATCTCCTGTCTCTTGTCTTGGTGGTGCACTCTGCTAGACTGTAACCTGTCCATCTTGTAATGTTACTCTCCCACTTGTATCTCTGCCTACCTCTTGCTCGCTTCCCTTTGACTTTACCCTCAAGAAAGGTCTTCAATAGAGTGTCAAGTCTTTTAATGTGTCCAAAGTATTTTATTTGCCTGATCTTTATTTCTCTTAGTAGTTCTTTCTTCATATTAAGTGTCTTTAGCACCTCTTTATTTGTTTTCTTCTCTTTCCATGATGTTCTCCCTATTCTTCTATATACCCACATCTCAAAGGCATCAATTTTGTCTTCTAATTGTTTATTTAGTGTCCATGTTTCTGAGTCATACATTAATATGGAATAGATGTAGCATTTTATAATTCTCATTTTTAACTTGTTTGTAATTTGTTTAGATATTAATAATTTCCTCATGCAATTGAAGGTACTTTTAGCCATTCCTATTCTCCTTTTAACTTCTGTTTCACATCTGCCATCATTTGTGACTATGTGCCCAAGATATTGATACTGTTTTACTTGTTGTAGTTTCTCTCCCTGTATGTTTATGTTTATCTCCTGTTCTTCTGTGTCTTTGCTGATTATCATGGTTTTGTTTTTTGAATGTTTATATCCAGTCCATATTCATTACTTGATTTATTGACTATACAAATGTTACTGTTGCGCTAACCGGTACATTTCTGTATAGTCTTGTGGTTAAAGGTATCTAAAATACATTATATTTAAAATATACATATAATTTTCTTTAAATGAAGGATGGCGATGATCCAATCGCAAGAAAGCTTAACAAAAAAACCACACAAAAGAGAGGAAAACTAGATGGCTGAGTCGTCTTGATTCAAGAGTCATTCGCTCGGAATCGCGACGCAAATGCTGCGGAGAATAGACATAGAATTGACAGAGAGATTCAAAGAATTGATCAAGAAACCCTTCAACAAAGACAAACACGACTTGCTAAAGATGCTGCATTGACGTCGAGCTAAGCTAGAATTACCAGCGCAAAGAGAAAATAGACAATCTATGAATAGAGAATACCAACGTCGTCACAGGCAGCATGAAACTGTTGAACAAACGCAGAGACGTCGAGCTGTAGTTGCCGATGCTCACTCATTGTCACAAATGCGTCGAAATCAAGCAATTTTTTTAAAAAAAGCAGCAAATTTTACTGAGGACCGTGTTACTACACATAACTTTGGAATTTTCGATATTATACGTCAATTTTGTGATGCTAAAATATTTTGGACGAACAGTTTATAAGTTGTTGCCAAAAGGGAAAGATCATGCTTCAGACTTATCACAAGAATGGTAATAATATGATAATAAGCTGAAGTATTCCACGTTCCTGCGCTTGATGCCCTCTGTTAATACACACCCAAATTACACAAATGTTCCGCCCGTGTGTTGCCAGGGCCCGAAAGGGGAGCAAAGAATAGCATCATTGTTTTCCTTTCATGCATGTCGTAAAAGGCGACTAAGGAGGTTATGGAATGGGGTTGGCTGTCCCATTGCATATAGAGTCAGTGATCCAAAGCCATGCTAAGTCGGATGTGTCAGACCGAAACGCACAGATATCGCAGCAATGATGTAAACCATGACACAACGCATTCGTTCTCCGGACTACATCCTGCTAATCTGCAGGAGTTTGAGAACGAACGCAGAAGAAGAAGAAGACACACATTTTCGCGAGAATAATCGATCTTATAATAGTACTCTTTATTTTGCGTCAAACGGAGCAAAAATTACGGAATGTCAAGGTCTATGTTCACATGTTTGAAAAGTTCATGGACAAAGTTATCATGGAACTTCTCATATACAACCGTCACAGAACAATATTCCACAGTTGTATGTTTTGGACAGTACTCAAGCAACAGACATTCGACAAGCGCACACAACAAATTTTACATGGGAAAAAGAAATTCTTGATAATATCGATAGATTATTTCGCCAACACAATAGACTAACACAGTCGTATTTGTTAATTCGTGATATCAAAACAAGAGCGATTCAGAACGCTGCTCAAACTGGAAGAGAAATCACAAAAGTAAACATGGTCTTCACACGCGATTGTCAATCTCATCAACATCGCTACTATGAACCAACATCTAACGAGTTAGCAATGGTTGTCGTCAATGAAGATGGAGAACCACCTTTTAATTGCGACATTTGCATTTACCCATTGAATCCAACAAATCAGTTCATTAATATCAATATACTTAGCTCGAATATGGATCCAATGTCATACTCGCTTTTGCTGCCATACAGTGAGCCGGGTTGGCAAGCACATGTGAAATGTGAGGCATAATAGTGTAAGTAATCCAATACATTATGTCCCGACGTGAGGACGGGTTCCGACGAGATTCAAAGGAATCTAGTATATATTTATATGCATTAGGAATACGGATGTTCTATGTTTGTGTTACTACAATACATACTGAGAATACTACAATACATGTACGGGATGTTTGTTGTTGTTGTAATAGTCCTTGTCTCGATTGGTCCGTTCTCAGCGACTTGAGTGCACTGACTGAATGTCTTGACGAGATAACCTTTTTTTTTTGGGGGGGGGGGGTATATGTTTGGTCAAGTACGGAAAACCTGTTTAGGTGAATAGATAAAACATCGTTTCCAATGTTACAATATATCATATTTCCAATGTTACAATATATCACAATTCATATTCCCAATGTTACAATATATCACAATTCATATTTCCAATGTTACAATATATCACAATTCATATTTCCAATGTTATAATATATCAGTATCACAATTCGTGTTTCTAATGTTCTCTTCCTCAGAAACCTCGATAATTTTGCTTACATATCTGCTAAAATAATTCTGCGTTTCATTAATGTTATTTTAATAATTCCATTTCTTGCAATTATTGCACATTTTTCCAGATATGTGTTTTTTTCTCTATTGTGATTTTTCTTGAACTTGTTTACATGACTTTTTCATAGTTTTTCAAAATCATCATCAAGTGCTGTCTCCGCAGCAAAGTTTGGTTGCAACAGACTTCCCACATCCCCTGTCTCTTGTTTTGGTGGTACACTCTGCTAGACTGTAACATGTCCATCTTGTGATATTACTCTTCCACTTGTATCTCTGCCTACCTTTTGCTCGCCTCCTTTCGACTTTACCCTCAAGAAAAGTATTCAATAAGGTGTCATATGACCTGTAATGTGTCCAAAATATTGTATTTTCTTGATCCTTATTTCTTTTATAATTATTTCTTAATTTTAAGTGTTACTAGACCTTTGTGATTGTTTTCTTCTCTTTCCATGATATTCTCTCTATTATCCATGTATCCTGTTTTCTTCTCTTTCCATGATGTTCTCTCTATTATCCTATGTATCTACATCTCAAATGCATGCACGTTAATGGTTTTTCAGATCGTTTATAGAAACGTTTAAAATCAATTTAGAAACGTCAATCAGATCGTTTTAGAAACGTATAATTACTTTCCAACCAAAATTTCGTTATAGGATACTGAGAAAATAAATGCTTTGTTATATTTTTTTTTTCTGTAAAAAGATCTTCCTATTGTGAGGTAAGCTTCTTCAAATAGAGGACGTGAGTCCAACTTGGATATATCAGAGCTGTTTACCGTAAACAATAATAGAGGTTTTAGTTCTCTGAAATACAACCTCGGATGTATTTTCAACCCAACATTTTCCAGTGTGTATGTACCTGTTAAAGTAGCAAAAAAAAGTAAAGTAAAGTAACCCATAGTATTTATTAATGCCGTAGGGGTGTGAGATGTTAGCAATCTCACATTTCAGAGGCTCTGCAAATGAGGGCGGTAGCCATCTCCTCTCCCTCGCAGTCTTTACTTCCCGGATTAATCCGGTACCCATTTTAAGGCTGGGTCGATCTGGGAGACGTTGCGATCTGAAAAACATTTCCGCCTCAACTGGGGAATGAACCCAGCACCACTCAGATACTCTCCAGGTAAACAACTAATACGGATGTTCTATGTTTATTGTTACTGAGAATACTTCAATACCTGTACGAGACGTTCGTTGTTGTTGTAATAGTCCTTGTCTCGATTGGTCCGTTCAAAGTGACTTGAGTACACAGTTTGAATGTCTTGACAAAATCGCACCTTTTTTGGAGGTGCGGTTAGTCATGCGCAGAAAAACCAGTTTACTCTTGTTGTCAGGCGATTTGGTGCCGTCAGAATAGAGTGATTCAATTCCCGCTGGTCTCAAGAATTTTCCAGTTAAACAATAAAGGCATTCACGCATGCGCATTATACATCTGACTGAAATGTGTACAAGCTTTAAATATGGCGGAGATATACTACACAGCGATTATATGCATTTACATTTTGTGACTCCCGATCCCTTTAGTTGTTATGGGTATTAAAAGGAACAGAATAGGAAAACTGTTCCAGGAGCTCTCTGATGGTTAAAAACTTTGATAAAATCAAATTAGCCTAACGCCTTCAATTAAAAAGTTTGATGACTAAATTAGACTAACGACCTCAATTAAAAACTTTGATGCAACTAAATTGACTAGAGCCTACAGTTAAAATCTTTGATAAAACTAAATTAGACTAATGCCTGCAGTTAAAAGAATTTATACAACTAAATTAGACTAACGCCTGCAGTTAAAAGGTTTGATAAAACTAAACTAGACTAACGCCTGCAGTTAAAAGCTTTGATAAAATTAAATTAGACTAACGCTTGCAGATAAAAGATTTGATAAAACTAAATTAGACTAAGGCCTGCAGTTAAAAGATTTGATAAAACTAAATTAGACTAACGACTGCAGTTCAAAGCTTTGATAAAACCAAATTAGACTAACGCCTGCAATTAAAAGCTTTGATAAAACTAAATTAGACTAACGCCTGCAGTTAAAAGCTTTGATATAACTAAATTAAACCAGCGCCTGCAGTTAAAAGCTTTGATAAAACTAAATTAGACTAACGCCTGCAGTTAAAAGCTTTGATAAAACTAAATTAGACTAACGCCTGCAGTTAAACGTTTTGATAAAACTAAATTAGACTAACGCCTGCAGTTAAAAGATTTGATAAAACTAAATTAGACTAACGCCTGCAGTTAAAAGCTTTGATAAAACTAAATTAGATTAACGCCTGCAGTTCAAAGCTTTGATAAAACCAAATTAGACTAACGCCTGCAATTAAAAGCTTTGATAAAACTAAATTAGACTATCGCCTGCAGTTAAAAGCTTTGATAAAACTAAATTAGACAAACGCATGCAGTTAAAAGCTTTGATAAAACTAAATTAGACTAACACCTGTAGTTTAAGGCTTTGATAAAACTAAATTAGACTAAAGCCTGCAGTTAAAAGCTTTGATAAAACTAAATTAGACTAACGCCTGCAGTTAAAAGCTTTGATAAAACTAAATTAGACTAACGCCTGCAGTTAAAATCTTTGATAAAACTAAATTAGACGAACGCCTGTAGTTTAAGGCTTTGATAAAACTAAATTAGACTAAAGCCTGCAGTTAAAAGATTTGATAAAACTAAATTAGACTAACGCCTGCAGTTAAAAGCTTTGATAAAACTAAATTAGACTAACTTCTGCAGTTAAAAGCTTTGATAAAACTAAATTAGACTAACGTCTGCAGTTAAAAGCTTTGATAAAACTAAATTAGACTAACGTCTGCAGTTAAAAGCTTTGATAAAACTAAATTAGACGAACGCCTGTAGTTTAAGGCTTTGATAAAACTAAATTAGACTAAAGCCTGCAGTTAAAAGATTTGATAAAACTAAATTAGACTAACGCCTGCAGTTAAAAGCTTTGATAAAACTAAATTAGACTAACGTCTGCAGTTAAAAGCTTTGATAAAACTAAATTAGACTAACGTCTTCAGTTAAAAGCTTTGATAAAACTAAATTATACTAACGTCTGCAGTTAAAAGCTTTGATAAAACTAAATTAGACTAACGTCTGCAGTTAAAATCTTTGATAAAACTAAATTACACTAACGTCTGCAGTTAAAAGCTTTGATAAAACTAAATTAGACTAACGTCTGCAGTTAAAAGCTTTGATAAAACTAAATTAGACTAACGTCTGCAGTTAAAATCTTTGATAAAACTAAATTAGACTAACGTCTGCAGTTAATAGAAGCACAGCTCATCATTATATGTACCTTGTATTCAACCATTGTAACTTCGCATCTACTACGGAAGTCGTGATTCGATCATGACATTCAATATTTTGATAGCCACATGTCTGATATAACCAAATTGGACTAGAGTCTGCTGGTGAAATGATTGTTCCTCGCCGTAAGAGCAACATTTTCACAACTGAATTTTGTAAGTGACAATTCAGATGGCATTATTGTCACGAAATGACAAAAACATCAAAGATTTTACTGGCAAGAGGCCTTTATTGATGGGGATGGAAACCATATCCATTAGAAAGACGACATGTTCTCGTCAAATGTTATTCTGAAGTTGGATTTGTCTGGTATAATGGAGCGAATACAAATAATCATCATCAAGTAACGTCTAAATGAGAGAGACATAGTGAGAATTGCGGGGTTGACCCTGCAAACAAAGATATATGGAACCACAGAAGATAGCCAGCCAACTGTAGAAATCATCCATAAAACGTGTCTGACAGTATTCTAGATAGATGGAGTTAATTAGTTTCGGGTGGGCAATCCAACTAAGAGAAGGTCACTCTAAAATCCGTCAACTACTGCCTTGTAAGTCAGGCTATTTTTATCCAAAGTCTAGTGGAGAATACCATAAAAAACCAGTAGAAAGCCAAGGGGAAACTACTGCTGTATTATTCCCTAGATATCATTATGCATCGTCACGACTTAGATAATTGTCTTGAAGAGACTTACACCCAGATGCAACATAATAAATAGTGACACAAAATTAACACAAGTTGAAAAGGGTAAATATCATGGCAGAGTGTTAACATCAAAAGGTAGATGCTCAACTGCGATAAAGAGCCCAACATCACAAACCAAATGAGCATTCCAAAAGATGAGAACCATTTTGTGCAATGGAACACTATCAATGCAGACCCGAATTCGAGTGTTGAGATGTTATATCGAAGTAATTCTTTTTTTATGGATGTGAAGCATGGACTGTGAACAAAAAAAATTCAAAGCGAATTAGAGGCTACAGAGATGTGGTTTCTGAGAAGAAATATGAAAATACCATGGACAGCCAAGTAAACTAATGCAGAGGCTCTCATTGATACTGGCGAAAAAAAGATCGATCATATCAAACATTAGGGGCAGACAATCAAGGTATAGAGCATGTGATGAGAAGAACACAGCTTGAACACTTATTTCTTCTTCTGCGTTCAGCATGTGGTCATGCTATACCGTCAGACCTGTCGTCAAGACGAAGTCCACTGTCTTCTCCAGGTCAGAGCGGCTGCCCCATAGCTTTTGCCTCAAGTCTGTATCCTCTGGCCAGGTCTGCTGTCTCTGCTCTTTTTATGTTGGGCAGTCCTGAAGTATGTGTTCTGGAGTCTAGGTTCCGGATCCACATAGACATTCATCTGTGTATGAGATCCTTAATCGATAAAGGTGACCCAACAGTCTGCAGTGGCCTGTTCTAAGGCGAAATATTGTGGTCTGTTGATATCTCTGGAGGAGATGTATTGCATCATGATCGTATTCCCCTTCCATTTCTTTCTTCCACTTTGCTGTGTATGTGTTGCGGATTATTGTTTTTACTTCTCCGTAAGACAGTGGGTGTCTGTGTTGCTCCATTTCGCTTCCTGCCTTTGACAGAGCATCCGCTTTCTCATTTTCCATGATTCCACAGTGTGATGGTATCCACTGAAGGCCAAACTTAATAACCACTGGAAAGATCAAGGCGAGAAGAGATAGGGAACGACAAAGAGAAAATTTGCTAGATGTACTAGTTTTGTGGCATGGTAGATGTTTACCAACCGAGCTTATTGACAACAATAAGAGACAGAGAGTGGTGGAGAAACATGATCGCCTACGCCATTCGGTATGATGCTTGAGTGATTGACGGCATAAACACCATGTAACAAACAAAACAAAGAGAAGACCGTAACGTCTCTTCAATGAGTGTTGACTAAATGGATCTTCAGCATACTCTATCTCTTGCAATAGTGATGTACTCTGATAGACTGGTGCTGACTTATCTTTCAGATGTTTCTCTGTCACCTTTATTTCTGCCTACCTTTTTCTCGCATCCTCTCAATTCAACCTTTATGTAAGGTCTTCAACAATGTGCAATGTCTTTAAATATGTCCAAATTATTTTATTTTATTTTTCTGAAAGCAGAGATGTAAACTATGACAGTGTATTCCGTTCTGTGAACTACATCCTTCTAATCGGCAGGAGTTTGAGAATGAACGCAGAAGAATATTCCTAAATATAGATCTCACCGACAAACACACGCATGTGCTATTTTTTCAAAATTTGCAATCTCATGTTTCAAAAGTTGTTTTACGTGATTTGATCAGAGTGAAGCCACACTGAAACCTCAGGCGTTTTAATATGACAAGTTGTTCGAGAAATTAGCTTAATCAAAGAAGAACCTTCAAGATGATTAGTTGAAGGACGATTTTGCATTTGCAGGTTTTAAAGTAGAAACACCATGAAGCCAATTTCTAAAAATATTCATGAGTCCTCGTCTCTTTCTAGCACCGGAAGAACCCCCGCCTCTTCTTCCAATGCTCATCTATTCAAAATATATTATATGAAAACCTATTCGAACTAGAGATTTTAAAGGCTAATATGTGAAAAAAGATAAAGATAAAAAGATAAAACTAGCAGCACTAGATAAAATAAGAGGATGCAAGAAGATCTCATCAGCAGTGACAGAACATTAGTAACGGCTAGGCACACCAATTGAATGTCTTTTTTGTTTTGTGATGTTGGTTTAATTTTAGTAATTCCCACATGGAACTTTTGCATGATGTGGGTTCTCAGCCCACGTTTACAGATTTATGAAGTACCACTGCTTACGTTTTCCTAATTCAACGTGCATTCAGGTCTTTCATGTTATGGACCAATCCCCTAATCACTCGTCCATGGGGGTCAATGGCTTGTCACATATGTTTAGCTTAATTAATCGCTCGTCCGTGGGGGTCAATGGCTTGTCACATATGTTTAACTTACTTAATCGTTCGTCCGTGGGAGTCAATGGCTTGACACATATGTTTAGCTTAATTAATCGCTCGTCCGTGGGGGTCAATGGCTTGTCACATATGTTTAACTTACTTAATCGCTCGTCCGTGGGGGTCAATGGCTTGTCACATATGTTTAGCTTAATTAATCGCTCGTCCGTGGGGGTCAATGGCTTGTCACATATGTTTAACTTACTTAATCGCTCGTCCGTGAGGGTCAATGGCTTGTCACATATGTTTAGCTTAATTAATCGCTCGTCCGTGGGGGTCAATGGCTTGTCACATATGTTTAACTTACTTAATCGTTCGTCCGTGGGGGTCAATGGCTTGACACATATGTTTAGCTTAATTAATCGCTCGTCCGTGGGGTCAATGGCTTGTCACATATGTTTAGCTTAATTAATCGCTCGTCCGTGGGGGTCAATGGCTTGTGACATATGTTGAACTTATTTATTCGCTGGTCAGTGGGGATCAACGGCTTGTCACATATGTTTAACTTACTTTGGCAAAAATAATTTAGGATAACAATATCATAATCTGCAAGACTCCTGAAAGAGGAAGGACAATAAAAATTGTTCCATTAAATTAAATGTTACTTAAAAAGAAAATACATACATACAGTACTGTCTTAGGCGCTAGTTATTTTCAACACGATATCTCTGCAGTACTACTAAGTTCAGTATCATAGAAATAATGATAGAGATAATTCGGATATCAAACTGGTTAAATCAATCTAGACAATGATAGTAAAGAGAACTCTTTCTAAATATAAAGGAAACAGAAGTAATGGTTATTTCAAAGAAACAATATACAACACTTTGCAAGATCAAAGTGAATGATATAGTATGAAAACGGGTCCAGCAATTCAAAAATTTAGGAACAACGGTTACAGCAGAAATAAGAAGTAGAATAGGACAGGCAAAAACATCATTTAGAAAATTTAAATTTATATTGTGAAATATGACTTTGTTATTAGAGATGAGAAAGAGAGTTCTTCAGTGCGTATATAACTCCTATACTAACATATGGATGCGAGTCTTGGGCAATAAACAAACAGGAAAGTGAGAAATTAGAGGCAATAGAGATGTGGTTCTACAGAATAATGCTGAGAATATCATAGACTCGCAACTTTTTTTCGCCACAACAAGTAATTATGGAGAACATAATCACAACAGGCAATATTGAAGGCAGCAGAGACAGAGGGTGACAACGTGAGAAAATTTTAGACAGTTTGACAACCTATCTCGGCAGGAAAAAAAACAAAACAATCTTGATACATTATGCTGGAGATAGAGAGCTGTGGAGATTCACTTTCGCCTACGCCAGCCGACATGACACCTGATGATTATGATACAATAGATTTACAGTAAACTGACCATCGTCCACAAATACAACTAATAGATCATACTCTATTTAGGTTTTACCCTATTTAGTGTTTTCATATGCTCTAAATAATAGTTCTTCAATCATTCATTTTTAATTATTGTTTATGAACCTATGAACCAGCATCATCGCAGCCTGACACCATTCTCGTGAGTACTTAACTCGTTAACCCGCCAGCCATCAAGATGAGTACATACTCCCAATCCTAGTCAGTTGTCACCACCTTTGTCTCCTTTCTCATTCTCAAAGTAATTGTGGAGTAAGCTGTAGACACATCCACCACTTTCCTTATGTGCTTTTAGTTGTCAAGGAAACTCAATATAGAGCTGTTTGTCTTTGGGAGCTATCCTTATTTTTTATCAACAAATAAAGGCGTGGGAAAGTCTGAAAAAAGTTTGTGATACTGGAGTAGTGGAGTTAACAAGTTTGTGATACTGAAGTAGTGGAGTTAACAAGTTTGTGATACTGAAGTATTGGAGTTAACAAGTTTGTGATACTGGAGTAGTGGAGTTAACAAGTTTGTGATACTGGAGTAGTGAATATAATAAATTTGTGATACTGCAGTAGTGGAGTTAAAAAATAGTTGACGTCAACAATACTAAATTTTATACAACAATTAAATTGTTTAAAAATAAATTTCACGCACGTTAAATATTTATTTAAAAAGAAAACTAAGTTTGAACATACGAGAGATGAGTATTAGATCTTTGTCTTGACCGTTGACAGTAGATTGATAGTTTCAATTCAATAATTACATTTGTTCCCTCCAAGTAAAGTTAAAGCAATTTTCCCTAGACGCTTGTTCAGCTTCACTCAATTTTCGAAACTATTACGTGAAAGTAAATAAACAATGTAGTGTCGCTGAAATTTAAACAAAGTATCCTGAAATAATCGAGTTTTTGAACAAGCAAGAAGAAAACGGACCAGCCGTAACTTCTATACACAATTATTGAAATTTCACTATTTGAGATTACTACCCATAAGAAATTACAGTAATAGTACATCTATAGTAGTGACAAATTGTATGTCGTTATCCGTCTTGACACACTGTCTGGGACAAGACTTATCAGTTGCAGTTGAGGTGGTACGAGTAGTGCAAGACTTCTAATGAATGACTGTCGATACGTAAGTGATTTTCACTGTCACAGAAGATGCATGGGGATGTCGCGTCGTTGGGTTGTTGCTCTTTTCGTCTTCATTCTTCCGCTCTGCTTGTTATTGAACTCTCAAATGTCCTAGCACCTATATTCAGGCTAGTTCTCCAAATGAAAAAAAAATATCTTATGCAACAGGTCCATATCGATGGATACTAGAAAACGTGTCCTAAAATGCTACATTGAACCTGTGCTACTCTATGAAAGTGATGCATGGACACTAAATAAGACATCAAAAAAGTCATTGGAGGCAGCAGAAATTCGGTTTATTCGAAGAATGTTACGCATTCCTTGGACAACACAGATTACTAATGAAGAATGTCTTAGAAGGATGGATGTGAAAAGATGCATTATTGATAATATAAGAAAAAGACAATCAACATTTATTGGGCACATAATGAGAAGAAGAGGCATTGAGAATATAGTGACAACAGGAAAGATAGAAGGGAAAAGATCAAGGGGAAGACCCAGAGAAAAGATATTGGACAGTTTGACTAAATGGCTTCGATTGACGACACCAACAGAGATGATGACATATATGAGAGATCGATGCACATGTAGAAATATGATCGCCAACGCCATTCGGCAGGACACTTGATGATGATAATGAGTTCTCCATGCAATTTGATAATCCACATAGTTTTCCCAGTTTTCGGTCGTGATAACTAAAGCAATAATAGATGTTTCGCAGATACCTAGAGGACTACAATTCATATTCGAGCAATTATTTCTTCTTCGAGTGATATTGTTGCGGTATCTTGAAACCAAGGTAGTGTTAGGGTTCGGGTTAGAATGTACCCATTCAAGTTGCAAATTGTTCAGTATGATGGTCGGTTCTGTAGAAGTATTTTGTCAAATATGGATGCCATTGTCAAATTAATGCTCAATTATTGCACTGTTTCATTAGAGAAACTAGAACGTACAGCATCGTCGACGTACAGTGGTTCCCTGAAAAAAATATCGGTGGCTATAGTTTTTGCAGCCAATCTCGTGCGAATCGTTTCGAAGGTGTAGCCCTTTGAATTTTCCAAAGCGTGATGTCTGAGGACAGAGACGAATATCACAATCAGGGTTATAGCTTGACCATCGGCAGATATATGAAAGACCTAACTGCTAAAGGTAAATAGGCTTTCATTCGGTACGATTTTGATTATTGTCACGATTGCTTTAGCTATTATTTATGTTAACAGAGAAGGACTGTGGAAGGTGCTTACAAAGTTCGGATGCCCCCCAAAACTTGTCACTGTGATACGACAATTTCATGACGGTATGATGGCTAGTGTTATCTGCGACGGAGGAGTATCTCCTGCATTCCCTGTCACAAATGGTGTAAAGCAGGGATGTGTGCTGGCCCCTACTCTTTTCAGCCTGTTATTTACAGCCATGTTAACGGAAACACACCATAGTAATGAAACAGCAGGCATAATGATCAATTACAGAACGGATGGTGGTCTTTTCAATTTACGTCGTCTAAAAGCAAACAGGAAAACTAAATCTAGTACTGTTAGAGAATTACTTTATGCTGACGACTGTGCATTGTATGCTGACTCTGTCGTAAACATGCAGAGCACCATAGACCGCTTCTCAAAGGCCTGCAACAACTTTGGTCTCACTATTAACACACAAAAAACAGAAGTCATGCACCAAGCAACATCAAATAGCCAACATACTGCTACTTCCATCATCGTCAATAAGGAAAAACTGCAGGTAGTCGACAATTTTACTTACCTTGGAAGCACTCTCTCTCGCGATGTCAACATTGATGTGGAAATTAACAAGAGACTGGCAAAAGCTAGTGCTGTATTTGGCGGATTACGCAAAAATGTATGGGACAGAAGAGGTATAAGAACAACCACCAAACTACAAGTATATCATGCTGCTGTTATACCAACCTTACTATACGCCTGCGAAACGTGGACAGTGTATGCTAGACATGCAAGAAAGTTAAATCATTTCCATCTTACCTGCCTACGTAAATTACTAAACATCCATTGGTGGGACAAAGTACCAGACTACGAGGTCTTGGAAAAATCAACCTCAATAAGCATCCACACAATACTTATGAAGGCGCAGGCACGCTGGGCAGGCCATCTTGTGCGTATGGAGAACTCGCGATTGCCAAAACAAATATATTATGGAGAACTCAAGGCAGGATTTCGAAAAGCTGGTGGACAGAAAAAGCGTTTCAAAGACACGCTCAAGTCATCCTTGAAACATCTTAACATTGACGTAGGCGCTTGGGAGAGCCTCGCTCAGGATAGAACGGCTTGGCGTTACAGCATTAGAACGGGAGCACTAGCGGCAGAAGAATTCAGACAAGAAACTGCAAGACAGAAGCGGACACGTAGAAAAGAAAAAACATCTCAACCTCACACAGATACCTTCTATTGTTGTCAATTCTGTAAAAGAACATTTTGTGCGCGCATTGGACTTGCTAGTCATTTAAAAACGCACTATTAACTTTATTATTTTATTATTTATTGTTATTATTATTATGGTTGAGTTTTTGGTCATCGTCGATCACGACGGACGAACATCATCATCATCATTTATGTACTAAGAGTATCCTTGACAATTTTTGGCATGCGATATTCCAAGTATATAAATATTGGCCAACGGAAAACAAGGGAATAATAAATAAATGTAACGAAGGAATGCCTCATTATTTCTGAAGGCCTGTCGATAGCCATGGTTGTAGTGAGGTTGTAACGAATGATTCAAGCTCAAGGGCGAGACTAGAGATGAACTTTACTAGAACTGGATTTACGGGTTCTACAGATTATAGTTTTGAGTAATGTTCTATAGTACGTGTCACCAGCTGTGCCCTCAAACGAATGTAATTGTCGGATTAAACATTTAACGTATTAATGCCATTTTTGCAATTGATGTTATATTAGGTGAAACCCAATAGTGCATGACCGGCAGATGTGGCCAAATCACGGTATAACAGTCCAACTTTTGTAATATTATGCGCAGAGCATCTTCCGATGCGTCACAAAAATGTCACTTGACAAGCAGAACTAGCAGACGAGGCGATGCTAAAATGGATAATAATGCAATAGCATATGTCTGTTACACTAGCTAACACTATCCCTAACGTTACCCGTTAAAAACGCCTCACAACAATTACACATTCTACTTCATAATGCTAGAATTCTAACAACAATTCTAAGCCCTCCCCCTCCCTCACAACTAAAATAAACTGTCTCCCCTCCAAGCTATATTTGTCAACTTAGCGCTAACACAGTTTCCTTTTTTACAAGTTTATGGTTTGTTCCGTTAAAACGTGGTCACATCTCTCAGATATGAACCGACCAAATAAATATATACTTTATATTTGTGCATCGCGGGCAATTTTTTAAACAAATGAAATCGTTTGATCGTTGTCGGCCTACTAATTATTGTGTATCGAGATAAGAGATTTTACCACTTCAGACTCAGATTCTGTGAGTTGATTAGACATAAGCGAAACTACTAGTACAATAGTGTTCCAATATGTTTGCATATGAATACTTGAAAATGATTGTTTAAATGATCGAGTAGCTTTATTGCAGAAATAAATATTTTAAAATATTATTTGTGATATATATTAATGTCATAAAGTTTACTTGCAGACTCATTTGTCCTACTAACCATACACTTTATGTTGAAACACCCCTGACGTAGATATTCATCACAGGACGCATCCTCTATGCATGACGCATAAGACATAAAGTAATGGCATACGTCTGTTTTGTGTTCGAGAGTACAAAATAGTGCAATTTCACGATTAAATCATATGACGTCTTATAATTGACTGTAAACACCCGAATTAATGTGAGTTAGATATGTGTTCACAAGTCGACTTATGATCTATATTGCATATAAAAGAAAATTGAAACCAATGAAAAAATTAATACATAGGGTATATATTTCATATTCACACACACAATTGCAATTATGTGCGTTATATATTTGCTGAGATACATCTTAAAGTTACGCAAAGCTGGTGTAACGTGCTATACCTATATGTCTAGTTGTTTCTGTCAGTGATATGTTCGTCGCTTTCAGTTTCTAGTGGTGCAGACTGTGATATATCAAGGACCATTGCTACGTTCATGCTAACGTATACTGCTGCATTCTGAATAGAAGAGCATAAGTTCTTTCAGTATTTGTTTGCCAATCTCGACTCTCACCGTTCTTTCGATCGTATACGCTTCAGGCTGTCCTGTGTGAATGTGTTCCAGTAGGATCTTTCTCTTTCGGTAGTGTAGTGACAATAGCATTGGTGCGTTTGCATGAATACAGTCGTTACAGAATTGTTCCTTTCTTCTGAAGGCAGAGATGACACTTTTAAAAAAAAGGCAAATTCGAGCAAGTTCCATGTGTCATGGTCCTTGATTTGTACGTCTTTCTTTATAAAATTTATGAAATTTGTTCGGAACATATCTTTCTTATAATGTAGTTTTGTTGCCGCTTCGTGTATTCGTGGTTTTGTGTTGCCGCTACGTGTATTCGTAGTTTTGGCGGTAGTTTAGAATGGTATACTCGTTTGGCACTGCATTCGTTTAGTATCGCATGGTCAGTGCCACAGTCGGCACTGTGATAGTTGAATGTACTTCTTACTTTATTCAGATGTTGTTTCCGGACTAAAACAAAAGTACATTTGGTGCCGTGTCCAAATGTAGGATGACACCAAGACACTTTATCACGGTTTTTGACTTTATAGACTGTGTCAGAGACAAACAGTTCGTTGTGTGAACATAAATCCAATAATATCTGGCTATTTTCGTTCGTTTTAGTCCAATGCCATGTTCTCCAATGCATGTTAGCCAGGATTGATGGTCAAACGCACACGTTTCAGTGTTCAAGTATGATACGGCGATTATTATTGGGGACGGGAGTCAATAATCTGTAAATTTTCATTAAATGTGTCTCTATCATCGACTGAGGCTGTTAGGTGTGGTTTATAAGTGCTTGTGATATACGAGCACATAGTGCCAAATGTAGTGGAGAAACTCAGAGATGTGAGTCGCTCTGATATCGATTCGGGAGTGCTTTATTTATAGTTTGTTGTTTGTGACAATACCTACTCCATGAAGCCTTGGCTGATCTTTGCGAAAGCCACTTCAGAAGATGTAGCGTTTCTCCTTGATGATGCTGCTGTCTGGAAGTCTAGTTTCTTGGAGGGAAATTATAATTATTGATGTCTTTCTTATTCTAATATCCTTTGTCATGTCTGACGTGTTATCCAGGTCACACCCGATCAAAAGTCATCCCTCTAATGTTACCCAATCATATATCACTACAAAAACACATGTTACCACCATATCACCACTTTACCACCACTTTGTCACCACCAAATCAAATATCACCACCAAATCACCACTTCACCACACCTAAATCACCATTTTGTCACCATCAAATCATACATCATCATCAAATCACCACTTTAACACCTCTAAATCACAATTTTGTCAACACAAAATCACGAATAATCATCAAATCACAATTTAATACTTAACAATTTACACAATTATACAGTCTAATGCTATACTAAAAAATCAACTCTTTCATAACACTCGATCAAAAATCACCACTTTAATATCACCCAATTACAAATCATACATTAAGTACCACAAAATCACAAATCACCTCTTTAATGCCACATAAACATATATCACCACCACATCACATTTCCCCACCAAATCACTACTTACCACCACATAACATATATCAGTAATAAATCACTACTTTACCTTCGAATCACATATCACCAGCAAATCACCACTTACCAACCACCAGTATCAGATCACCTCCGAACCACCACCTACCAAATGTCACATCACCTTTTAACCACCACTACTAACCACCAAGTATCACCACTTTATCACTTCCATATCACCACACTACCACAGCGCCATTCCTTCTTGACTTTCAGTCTTACAGTAAGCTTTAACATACAAGATTGCAACCAACGACTTCTCCACAAATGTCCATAGGAACACGCCACTCATCTTGGCTGATCCAATTTTTTCATTCACAATTTATGAATTTAGTCGCCAGCCAAAGAAAATCCCTGTTCATTCAAATAGTGTAACCAGTCCGCAGGACTATCTATCGGGAAGGACTTGGTCTGTGTAAAATTATATCCCAAGAATATTCTTGCGTGCTGAATCTAAACACGTGACTTACCTTGGCTGATGTTATTCATCATTGATCTTGTGTCGCCAGCCAACGTGTGCATGGACAAAAATCGAATCAGCCAAGATAAGTGACGCTGTATTGGAATCTGCGCACAGAACAATTCCAGGAGAATGAACTAACTGTATAAAAAGTATATGATTACTTAGCAACAATATATTTGCCCGAATCCACGCACTGTTCACAAAAGAAAGAAAAACACTATGGAATAACTTGCCAATGATGTTTTAATGATGTGTACCACTTACCGGGTATATAAATCTATTTCTCGACGTTTAAATGCACCGATTTACTTTCAGCAGTATCAAGTTTATTTTTATAGCCCAGATTTTTTCGATTTGACAAGTAAAGTTGTGTTGCTTAATCTTAGCTTTGGCTCTCTCAATTTTTCACGTGCTATCTAAATTTGGCACTCTTTGGGAACTTTCTCGAGATTATAATATTGAAAAGTGAAATATCCGTGTACATGTTGCCTGAGGGGGTGGTAGTATTTCTTTCGTCAGGAGTACAAAGTAAACAAGATTTCAGAATGTAATCTCGGTCGAAAGCCTGGCCATCACCCAATAAGGTTTAAACTGTTTACTTTTAGGGACGTGACTACACGCGTATAGCAAATTCCAAAGCTTGTTTCAGGCTTAAGCAATCTAACGGATTCTAGGAACATGTGTTGCCAAATGAAAGTGATTTGAAAAACTACACACATACTTCACGAGAAAGTGGAAGATAACTATATCAGTTTAGCCGCTTCTGAAATCTCTCTAACATTCATTCAGGTGACATCATTTTAGCCACTTCTGCAATCTCTCTAACATTCATTCAGGTGACATCAGTTTAGCCGCTTCTGAAATCTCTCTAACATTCATTCAGGTGACATCAGTTTAGCCGCTTCTGCAATGTCTCTAACATTCATTCAGGTGACATCAGTTTAGCCGCTTCTGAAATCTCTCTAACATTCATTCAGGTGACATCAGTTTAGCCGCTTCTGCAAACTCTCTAACATTCATTCAGGTGACATCAGTTTAGCCACTTCTTCAACCTCTCAAACATTCATTCAGGTGACATCAGTTTAGCCACTTCTTCAACCTCTCTAACATTCATTCAGGTGACACCAGTTTAGCCACTTCTTCAACCTCTCTAACATTCATTCAGGTGACACCAGTTTAGCCACTTCTTCAACCTCTCAAACATTCATTCAGGTGACATCAGTTTAGCCACTTCTTCAACCTCTCTAACATTCATTCAGGTGACACCAGTTTAGCCACTTCTTCAACCTCTCAAACATTCATTCAGGTGACACCAGTTTAGCTACTTCTTCAACCTCTCAAACATTCATTCAGGTGATATCAGTTTAGCCACTTCTTCAACCTCTCAAACATTCATTCAGGTGACACCAGTTTAGCCACTTCTTCAACCTCTCAAACATTCATTCAGGTGATATCAGTTTAGCCACTTCTACAACCTCTCAAACATTCATTCAGGTGACATCAGTTTAGCTACTTCTTCAACCTCTCAAACATTCATTCAGGTGATCAGTTTAGCCACTTCTTCAACCTCTCAAACATTCATTCAGGTGACACCAGTTTAGCTACTTCTTCAACCTCTCAAACATTCATTCAGGTGATATCAGTTTAGCCACTTCTTCAACCTCTCAAACATTCATTCAGGTGACACCAGTTTAGCTACTTCTTCAACCTCTCAAACATTCATTCAGGTGATATCAGTTTATCCACTTCTTCAACCTCTCAAACATTCATTCAGGTGATATCAGTTTAGCCACTTCTTCAACCTCTCAAACATTCATTCAGGTGATATCAGTTTAGCCACTTCTTCAACCTCTCAAACATTCATTCAGGTGATATCAGTTTAGCCACTTCTTCAACCTCTCAAACATTCATTCAGGTGACACCAGTTTAGCTACTTCTTCAACCTCTCAAACATTCATTCAGGTGATATCAGTTTAGCCACTTCTTCAACCTCTCAAACATTCATTCAGGTGACACCAGTTTAGCTACTTCTTCAACCTCTCAAACATTCATTCAGGTGACACCAGTTTAGCTACTTCTTCAACCTCTCAAAGATTCATTCAGGTGATATCAGTTTAGCCACTTCTTCAACCTCTCAAACATTCATTCAGGTGACACCAGTTTAGCCACTTCTTCAACCTCTCAAACATTCATTCAGGTGATATCAGTTTAGCCACTTCTACAACCTCTCAAACATTCATTCAGGTGACACCAGTTTAGCCACTTCTTCAACCTCTCAAACATTCATTCAGGTGATATCAGTTTAGCCACTTCTTCAACCTCTCAAACATTCATTCAGGTGATCAGTTTAGCCACTTCTTCAATCTCTCAAACATTCATTCAGGTGATATCAGTTTAGCTACTTCTACAATCTCTCAAACATTCATTCAGGTGATCAGTTTAGCCACTTCTTCAACCTCTCAAACATTCATTCAGGTGACACCAGTTTAGCCACTTCTTCAACCTCTCAAACATTCATTCAGGTGATATCAGTTTAGCCACTTCTTCAACCTCTCAAACATTCATTCAGGTGACACCAGTTTAGCCACTTCTTCAACCTCTCAAACATTCATTCAGGTGATATCAGTTTAGCCACTTCTTCAACCTCTCAAACATTCATTCAGGTGATCAGTTTAGCCACTTCTTCAATCTCTCAAACATTCATTCAGGTGATATCAGTTTAGCTACTTCTACAATTTCTCAAACATTCATTCAGGTGATCAGTTTAGCCACTTCTTCAATCTCTCAAACATTCATTCAGGTGATATCAGTTTAGCCACTTCTTCAATCTCTCAAACATTCATTCAGGTGACACCAGTTTAGCCACTTCTTCAACCTCTCAAACATTCATTCAGGTGATATCAGTTTAGCCACTTCTTCAACCTCTCAAACATTCATTCAGGTGACATCAGTTTAGCCACTTCTTCAACCTCTCAAACATTCATTCAGGTGATCAGTTTAGCCACTTCTTCAACCTCTCAAACATTCATTCAGGTGATATCAGTTTAGCCACTTCTTCAACCTCTCAAACATTCATTCAGGTGACATCAGTTTAGCTACTTCTGCAAAATCTCTAGCATTTATTCAAGTGAAATATTCTTTTAGACGCTATTTTCTTTTCTTGTGCGCTGAACTTCTCGCGATTCTGAGAGAATTGACCAGAAGCAGTCAATGATATTTTCAAATAGTTTTACAAGTCTCGTCCATTACAGCTTTTGTCAATCCTATCCTGTTTTTCTGAAACCATAAGTTTTATTAATCATACACATGAAATCTATTATTATATCCACATATATTTTATGTGGTTGCGTCTGTGGGTCTCACGAATGGCCCACTAGACATACCATCCAAGCAACAGAAAACCTTAGTGGATGACATGTCGTTATATTGAGGTTATCTTCTTAGAGAAGCTTCATGGTACGTCATCTATACAATTGTGCTTTTATTTTGTTTTTGAAATGTGTGTCATGTTTACCTGAATATATATGTATGCACTCTCTGTGGTTGGGAGGGAGCCAGAGATGTACTGCGCAGCACTGGCGAGGAGGAAACTGACATCACTGTTTTTTCCTATGACTGAAACCCAGCATAGAGGCACAGTGACTCAGGACGTGACAATCCTTATGACTTGAACATTTGGTTGCATGCCTAGAGCAATAGAGAAGTTCGGCATAATCAGTAGTCAATTGGTTGCGGGGAATGAGCACAGTGAACCCTATCTTGGCTACAGTGGCTAGGAGCAGTGCATAGATGGAAACCTACCTTCCTGGAGGTGTAATAGTTATTCTCTGGCTCTGTCTTGGGGTGGGTCGAAAATCCACAGACTTCCCAGCAAAATAATGCCATTTAATGGCATTAGGTTGAAGGACATGAGCCAAAACGACTACACAACGCATTTTCATTCTCTAGACTACATCCTGCTGGAAATCTAGCAGGAGCATTGTCCTGCTGTAAGAAATATTCAGCGGGAATTTGAACATGAGCGCTGAAGAAGAAGGAATATAGGTAGTTTAACCGAATGTTTCACAGTAGGATTACATATAGTTTAGCAGAATGTTTATTAATTGGAATACAGATAGTTTACAGAATGTCTCACAGTTTGATTACATGTAGTTTGACAGAATGTTTCACACGTTCAGGTACACAAATCGTCACCTTGGCACATGCGTCATGTTGTGATGCACTCTGATGTTCCAATTGATATGTTTCTTGGACATGTTTATGCTGTTTAGTCCTGTTTTGTCGCAGAGATGTACAAAACGTTATATCCGGACTTTTCAGGAAGCAACGACAACCTACTAAACGTTTCTAACTGCCTAGAAAGCAACTATAGCCAGTAATAATTGATGACTGCGTCCTTAATTAATAACATTTATATTCTAAGAAACTTTTTTTTATTTTTCTAACTACACCAACCTTCACACACAATTCAAGAATTTGCGACATTGAGGCAGGCGAGTTAACCTCAAACTCCCAAGTCCCAAGGTTATGCAGAAAATGTTTGCTCTGTTCATGTGCCGACATTATGTTATGTTACTTCAGCAGCCAACTCGTAGAGATATGTTTTCTTTCCTCTAGCTCTCGTGTCAGGTGGCAAAGATAAAAGTAACGTTGCTTAGATAAGCCATTGCGGGACCTCTGATATTTTACATGCCGGAGTCATGACCGACTCCAGTATAGACCTCTCAACAGAAAATGAACACGTCTTCATTCGTTTTTGATTATTGTTGTCATTTTCGTTATCAATATTTATATACTTGGAGTAGCCCGCCAAAGTAGTCAAGGTCGACCAACGAAACGCACGGAAAAAACAAAGCCTTCTAGGTCAAATTTACTTCTGCTGAAAGGTATTATAATAAAACTGTCAAATGTCATATCGGAATGCTGAACCATTTTGTGTCAATGCGCAAGTACATTTATACATTCATGTGTGCTTTTCATTGTATAAATATATTATATATAAATATGTACCACAGTTTAAATAATATTTAAATAATATATATATATATACACACACCAAAGTATGAATAAATATTATATATATATTTATATACTATTTATATATTACTCAAAAGTAAATTTAATTAAATATATAAACATATTGGTAGCGTATCCTATTAAGGACGTAGCCGTCAACCTTGCATTTTGTGTGCTTGAACTCGGTACCTCTTCCGTCACAGACGCGCTCTGTACCACTTCGCTACAGAGCCGGATATATAAATATATAACAAATGAAAATCATGAAAATAGTCTAATTGGCGTAATAACGATGCGCACATGCTTGATATATAGGAGATATATAATCCCGTACGTTGATTTATTCAATGCCTCCACCGATGCCTGCTCACAGTACGCTCTTTAACTGTCAGTATCAGACACTGGTGAAGTGTCAAGTACACAAGCATGAAGACATGCCTGTTATCAGGTCAACGCCGACGTTGTGGCAAGCCAATTCATCATTATAAATTGTTTTGAAATAAAAGCACTGTTATACTACACTTCATTTCTACGCAATATAACAATAAAGGCTATTGTCTAACGTTGATTGATAATTCATCATCATCATCAAGTGCCGTCTCCGCAACGAAGGTTGGCTGCAACGTATCTCCAACATCTCCTGTCTCTTGTCTTGGTGGTGCACTCTGCTAGACTGTCACCTGTCCATCGTGTAATGTTACTCTCCCACTTGTATCTCTGCTTACCTCTTGCTCGCTTCCCTTTGACTTTACCCTCAAGTAAGGTCTTCAATAAGGTTGATTGATAATTACCAAAGCACAACTGTAGACGAGAAGATATACTGGGAGTCAACAGCCAATGAGATGACACAATATCTAGTCAATCAAAAAAAGCACAAAATAAAGTTCAACAGCAAGCAACCTATAATACTACAGTTCACCGTAATGACAAATTGGTTAGTCAGTCAACATCTGACAATGTTGACTAAAGTAGCAGACCAAACTAAAAAAAAAAGATTAGCAGATATTTTAAAATTGTAATGGTAATGCGATTTCACATATGAGTGGCGGTCAAACATTCAAGAACATATGCATAGCTAGGACATAAGTTCGCATAATTAATCTACATCATTCATACATATTAATTTATGTAGATACGTCATTAATACATAATTAGTACAAGAATCAAGATCTTTAATACAATATTAGTATATATATATATATATATATATATATATATATATATATATATATATATATATATATATATATATATATATATATATATATATATATATATATATATATATATATATATATATCTCTACATCATTAATACAATATTAGTAAATAAATCTACATCATTAATACATATTAGTAAATAAATCTACATCATTAATACATATTAGTAAATACATCTAAAAAATTAATACAATATTAGTATGTAAGTCTACATTATTAATACACTATTAGTATATATATATATATATACTAGATTATTACAATATTAGTAAATAAATCTACCTCATTAATACAATATTAGTATAAGAGGCGACATCATTAATTCAATATTAATATAAGAATCTAGATCATTAATATAATATTAGTATACGAATCTCCATCATTAATATAATTTTAGTATACGAATCTCCATCATTAATATAATATTAGTATATGAATGAGTGTATCAGCCAACATAAGCACCAAAAAAATGACAATATGCTTCACATTTTGCATCAAAAACAGGAAATAATTTAAAAATAATATGCACAGGGTATTTGCGTATCTGAGCACGCAAGTATCGACTCAACCTGTCACATATTCAAGATTGTATATGTGGAACAAATCTCATATCCCGGAGCATGTCCCTCAAACCTGTCCAATCTATCAACAAGCCCCCACACCTACTCTGACCACAGGAAGCCACGAAAGAAGACACACGTAGGGAGCAACAAAAATATGTCTTTATCGAACAGAAAATTGTATCTAGGAAATGAATAATGAAGTCTGAGCCAGGAAACCACGAATCTCAAATGGGAAAAAAATATAATAAAAGTAATATAAAGAATATCTATCAATTATTATTACTGTGGCGCATGGCCGAGAAGCTAGATCATTAGTCTTATAACAGAACAGCAAGAGCATACGATCTTTATCACACAGCTACAAAATCTCTCCCTGCAACTCTTAAAGAGAAAAATTCAGTATTCGACAGTTTAATATAAAGATAGTATCAGATGTGCTCTATTATTATTTGATATAGAGATGTAACTTTATCTGGTCTATTATTATTTGAAGTGGAGATGTCACTTGATCTGTTCTAATATTATTTTATGTTGGAGCTGGCACTTGTTCTGGTTTAATATTATTTGACGTGGATAGGACACGTGATCTGAACCACCATAATTTGATATCAGCTGATATTTGATCCGATCCATTATAATTTACAGGAGGTAAACACAAACATACAGGGAGAGAAACTACAAGTAAAACAGTATCAATATCTTGGACACATAGTCACAAATGATGGCAGATGTGAAACAGAAGTTAAAAGGAGAATAGGAATGGCTAAAAGTACCTTCAATGATCTCCTGATTTTATTCAGATCCCCATTGCTACACATCATATAAAATCTCACATCATATTAATGTACTTTGTTTCCAATAAATATTTCTAATAAGTCTGATGTATGTTATTTAGTCCAAGCCCATTTCATGAAGGAATTCAATTGAATTGTGCCGTTTGATTCCTGCCAACGCATTCCAACGATTAGCAAATTGTGGTCTGTATGCCAAGTCCAGCTAGCAAAGCAATGTATGTTGACCTGCTAAAATACTTACAATTACTAAATGTTCTGGCTCCTAAACTCATTCAATACTACTTAGTAAAATACTACTTAGTAAAATACTACATAGTAAAATGCTACTTGTTTTAAAGGGTTAAATAAAGTATACTTACTCCATCCGATGAGAAAAGTGTTAAATTGGACCTTTCAATTAATTAAAAAAGGTTTGCCATCCTGTTATATTCTGATTCTATATTTAACCAAAAATGATATCATTTCTTTCGAGGATACATCAATCACTGAGAATGTTTTGAATGTAGTATTTCCTAAGATACAACAACAAACTCAGAATGTTTTGAATGTAGTGATTTCTAGGCTACAACAATCAACTCAGAATGTTTGAATGTAGTTATTTCCTAAGATACAACAACAAACTCAGAATGGTTTGAATGTAGTGATTTCCGAGGCAATATAAATACGTTCAGTAGTTTGTTACTGTCACTGTTTTCTGAACGGTCCGGATTCACAATTCGCTGCATGGGGATTTCAGCCCCGGTACCTTGACCTTCACAGACTCGCTCTGTACCACGCCGCCTCTGTACCACAACTAAATAGTGCAATATTCTTAAATTTACGTAATTAATTTTGTCAACAAAAATCAAACTTTTATATTGAGTTTCTAAATATTTACACCTGTTTGTGACAGATGTTGTCTGGTATTGTTATTATCTATTTTGTATTCAATCTCCGTGTTTAGTTTCAAGTTAGTTACGGTAATTAAGTTTGCCTTAAGCAAGCCTTGAACCTTTGGTAAAGAGCTTTCAAGTGATAGAAATAGCGTAGTTTTCTTCAAATAGCTTCCAGTTCATCCCTTTTAGGGATTTAAAAAAAAAAATCAAATATGAACCCACAGACAATATGAGACTTCTAAGGCGTAATATTAGATTAAATCTTCTTCGGCTTGGGGGAATCGAGGCACTAAACGAGGTTTCTTTCATTTAAATATATCTAATCTTTTATTACTGATACTGTGTTTATCTTCATATACAATATCCAGGACATAATTAATTTTATTTCTTAGTTTTCGCCTGTTTTCCTTGAGAAATTTGTAGTGATAAAATGTTTTTTTTTAAAGTACAATTTTACTAATTAATTTCTATCAGTTATTTCCATTTCTAGCGTCCTTGTTCTATCTTGTCATAAGACTACATCTAAAAAATATTGCGTCCTTGTTGTATCTTGTCATAAGACTACATCTAAAAAATATTGCGTCCTTGTTGTATCTTGTCATAAGACTACATCTAAAAATACTGCGTCCTTGTTCTATCTTGTCATAAGACTACATCTAAAAATACTGCGTCCTTGTTCTATCTTGTCATAAGACTACATCTAAAAAATATTGCTTCCTTGTTCCATCGTAGCCACAGGAGTGACCAGAACACACAGAATTAGAAACGAGGTCATAATAGAAAGAGTGGGTGTCATATCAATTCTACAATACATACAAAACCAACAGATACAATGGTTCGGTCATCTGGAAAGAATACCGTGTGATTCATTAGTTTATAAATCATATGTGAGGAGAGGAGAAGCAGAAAGAAGAGCCAGTGGTACATCTAGAGTACGCTGGATCGAGACATTACACGAACACCAAATAACATTATCTGAAGCTGTCAGAAAAGCGAGAACAAGAACATTGTATCTCCATCGACACCCGTAAAGGGTAAACAGGAAGGAAAGAAGTAGTAGTTTCATTGTATCATAACACCATATCTAAAAACAAATGCATACTTGTTCCATCTTATCATAGCACCAAGTCTAAAAATAACTGTCACTAAGAAAGCTTGATTTTCCATTAGCCACTAGGTATTATTAAGTAGATGCTCACAGACACATCAACAGAAATGGCTAAGCGAGCGGTACTTTACCTATTCCTACCACATGCTTTGTGTGTACACGTTCACAACACTGAAATATTAGCTGATCAACAAGCTACCGATAGAATATTTTAATGAGTATATGACAATGACAAGATAATAGAGAAGAACATCGGGTCTAAATAATAAAGACCAGTAATAATAAGTGTCACCATGACACATACAAAATTAACTCAACAACATTACTTCGAGAGCTCATTAACAGGTGACATACGCCTATCAGAAATCTGTCTCCAGAACAGCCATCACGATGACTCTATATTCTGCGCCAGACGTCCTTCCTACAAATCTGACATTTGCAGACTCTCCGTTGTGTCTTTGGCCCCGGTTCAGCTGGAGCGATCGCTGTCTCTCTCAATCTGGATTACATCTTAAATTATTTTTCTTTTTTAATTAGTTTCTGACAAAATACGACCATATTGAATAAAATCCGGCCAGTATGTCAAATCCGGTTTGCCAAATCATTTTTTCCTGACGCACTAAGCTGTGTTATAACTTTCATACGCACTGGCCTCTCAATTCACACAATATTTCTTTGTTAAAAAAAAAACCCAAAAAAACACTAACAGATTTTCGGTAGACAGCAAGACAAATTTAACCAGCAATCTGTTCGTCATGAAAAACACGGTCTTCACATTCACACCATATTCACTAATACTCCTCAATAGTATGGAAAAAGTAACATCTTTACTTGTTTCTGTCTTTTCCATTTAAATTCCTTTTGGCATTGCAACGCAATTCAGTTAGATAGTTTGTATGTTCCTTTCGTGCCACAGGAAGCGTATATTGCAGAGATTTGGGTTCTACATGCCTTGCTGCCACCCGCCTGTACTTTTAATTCTTGTATGGACTTGAAACCTATTATATTTCCTTCTCTATGTATGGTGCTTTTGATGGTAAATTTTTTTGTCTTCTTTTATTTTCGTAATGAGTAATACATGTTCAATAATAAATAATTAAGCAGTTGGATTTGGGGGGGGGGGGGGGGTGAGATGGAAGTGGTGCGGGGAGAGTTGCATTTTTGACAGTTGTTGACAAGGGGGCAGGAGTGTAAAATTGGCGAGAAATGATGTAATTTATGGACAGATGCAGAGGAATTAGCTGTGCTAGCATGAAATAAAAATGTATAAGTTCGCTGAATAAGTATAAGTGTTGTACATAAATTATAGATAATGGCAGGAACTTGTGATCCATGACAACATCATAGTAAACGTGACATGGCATCTAATGAATTGTGAGTAGTACATATAGATGTGGTAGATAGTCGAGGCGTGTGGTAGATATAGGAGACATGTAGTAGATATAGGAAACACATGGTAGATATAGGATGCATGTGGTAAATATAGGAGACATGTGGTAGATAGAGGAGACATTGTCAGATATTGGAGACATGTGGTAGATATAAGAGAAACATGGTAGATAGAGGATGCATGTGGTAGATATAGGAGACATGTGGTAGATATAGGAGACATGTGGTAGATATAAGAGACACATGGTAGATATAGGAGACATGTGGTAGATAGAGTAGACATTGTCAGATATTGGAGACATGTGGTAGATATAAGAGACACATGGTAGATAGAGGATGCATATAGTAGATATAGGAGACATGTGGCAGATGGAAGATGCTTGTAGATATAGGAGATATGTAGTAGATATAGGAAACACGTGGTAGATATAGGTGATATGTGGTAGATATAGGAGACATGTGGTAGATAGAGGAGACATGTGGTAGATATAGGAGACATGTGGTCGATATAGACATGTGGTAGATAGAGGAGACATTGTCAGATATTGGAGACATGTGGTAGATATAAGAGAAACATGGTAGATAGAGGATGCATATAGTAGATATAGGAGACATGTAGCAGATGGAAGATGCTTGTAGATATAGGAGATATGTAGTAGATATAGGAAACACGTGGTAGATATAGGTGATATGTGGTAGATATAGGAGACATGTGGTAGATAGAGGAGACATGTGGTAGATATAGGAGACATGTGGTCGATATAGACATGTGGTAGATATAGGAGATATGTGGTAGATATAGACATGTGGTAGATATAGGAGATATGTGGTAGATATAGGAGACATGTGGTAGATATAGGAGACATGTGGTAGATATAGGAGACATGTGGTAGATATAGGAGACATGTGGTAGATATAGGAGACATGTGGTAGATATAGGAGACATGTGGTAGATATAGACATGTGGTAGATATAGGAGATATGTGGTAGATATAGGAGACATGTGGTAGATATAGACATGTGGTAGATATAGGAGATATGTGGTAGATATAGACATGTGGTAGATATAGGAGACATGTGGTAGATATAGGAGACATGTGGTAGATATAGGAGACATGTGGTAGATATAGGAGACATGTGGTAGATATAGGAGACATGTGGTAGATATAGGCGACATGTGGTAGATATAGGAGACATGTGGTAGATATAGGAGACATGTGGTAGATATAGGAGACATGTGGTAGATATAGGAGACATGTGGTAGATATAGGAGACATGTGGTAGATATAGGCGACATGTGGTAGATATAGGAGACATGTGGTAGATATAGGAGACATGTGGTAGATATAGGAGACATGTGGTAGATATAGGAGATATGTGGTAGAAAGAGAGCTGATGTGATGGATAGATAAATATTGTGACACGATTATCTGAGCTTCGATTTCTTTTATTTATAAACGATCTTAGGTCAAATATGTGATCTTTCGACCACTATTGAAACGATGTATCTCATAAAAGAGCCATTAAAATTGTGTACATAAATAATACCGTAAAATGAAAACTACGCCTGTTTGGTCATATAAAGAGACACAACTGTTTAGAAAGACAAATAATGGAGGGCAGATAACATGGATGGAGAAGGAAAGTTAGACCAAGAAAACGATGGACTGACGACATTAAAGATAACATGAATACGTTGTTGGAAAAAATTAAATGCTGATTTATACAAATAAACATATCAACCAGACAGAGGCATATGCACGAATTTAAATGGCGTAGTGGATAAGTGAACGTTCTGAGCGTTAAGTGGAGTGACTTTAAATCTAACACTACTATAAGAGAGGAAAGCAAACAAACCTATATATCTTCCTTCATTAGACAAAGGCGTTGGACTTACATCGGCCATGTTCTCAGAATGAACAGCCTAAGAATTCCCCAGCAATCACTATATTGGGTGCCACCTGGAGTAAGAAGAAGAGGGAGACCTAGAGAAACTCTACTAAGAACCATTAATAGAGAAGGCATGTCAATGAACCTAAACAACACGCAACAATTGAAAGACCTGGAAACACAAAGACAGAAATGGAAGGCTATGGTTTCTGCCCTATGCGCCGCCAATGGCCCTGGAGGAACACAACATAACATAACAGTGGATAAGTCATTTGCTTTGTGTGAACGATGTTGCGAATTCAAAGCGAGACCATAATGTCTTGTTTGAAAATTGTTTTTTTTTCCAGTGATAATTGGGGTTATTAGCTGCGAAGTCTCGTTCTATAAGCGATACTATCATTAGGTAGTGTTCTGTTCTGTTGAGAGAGCTGTGGAGAAAGTCAATCCTCTACTTACTCCTTTTGTACCATATTTAGAGCCACATACTTTATAACTGACATAGCTGGACATTATACATCATCCGTTTACATTAGTCGGGCGCCACAGTGATAAATATATATCTGTTATTTATCTAGTAATAAATATCATATAACCGGGAAACTAGACTTTAAAATTGCGTGTACGCTAGGGAGAAGAAAGTGAGAGGATGAATAGAAGTATTCAACAGAACATCACACAAATAATCTACCTCGCCTGACACAATATATCATTTATGCCATAGCTCTTCTTCATTACAGACATATTCTATTTTTGAATTGTCAGTCGCCTTCTACAAATAAAACTTACAGTAAGCCATGTTTACAACATACAATAACGTGCAATGTCAACGTTTCAATCAATAAGTCTTTGTTGTGCAGAAACGTACATCTCATCAAGCTTACTTCGTTCGTGTAGTACTTATTTCTCCATACTGGAAGTCAATAAAACTGTAGGTAACTCGTGTGTGGATCTAGTCCTTACCTTAGTTTCTAATACATTATAGAAGTGTATTACCTAAGTTGGAAAAGGGAGCAAAGAATAGTATTACTTTCAATTACCATATTTTTTTCAGATACCCTTAGAAAATTAGGCGTGAATTTGGCTATCACATCTTATGTTCTCTGATGAAAACTCATGCCTGTACTGCTGAAAGGAAATCACAAATTGTATCTATAAAGCACGGCTCTAGATTTCCGCCTTCAGTGGTAGAGAGTACTGATATGGTCAACACAAAAACAAATCAGTTATTTTATATGTATTCCTGGAATGTTAAATCTTTTAGATTGTTATTTGAGATGTATTCCTGGAATATTAAATCTCTTAGATCGTTATTTGATATGTATTACTCGAATATTAAATCTCTTAGATCGTTATTTGATATGTATTTCTGAAATGTTAAATCTCTTAGATCGTTATTTGATATGTATTTCTGGAATGTTAAATCTCTTAGATCGTTATTTGATATGTATTTCTGGAATGTTAAATCTCTTAGATCGTTATTTGATATGTATTTCTGGAATGTTAAATCTCTTAGATCGTTATTTGATATGTATTCCTGGAGTATTAAATCTCTTAGATCGTTATTTGATATGTATTCCTGGAATATTAAATCTCTTAGATCGTTATTTGATATGTATTCCTGGAGTATTACATCTCTTGTTATATGATATGTATTCCTGGAGTATTAAATCTCTTGTTATATGATATGTATTCCTGGATTGTTAAATCTCTTGTTATATGGTATGTATTCTGCGAGTGTTGAATCTCTTAGATCGCAATTTGATATGTATTCCTGGAATGTTAAATCTCTTATATCGTTATATGATGTGTATTCCTGGAGTGTTAACTCTCTTAAATCGTTTTTTGATATTCAATTCTTGAGTGTTCTCTTAGATCGTTATTTGAGACGTAGTCGCTCCATTTAAATTTGGAAATTTTTCGCAGACATTTGTTTTCCAAGCTGTTTAACTTTTGATCTATGCTTTAGTCGATTTCCAGCCTCACTTCCATTGGTCCGCACTGGAACAATACAGAAGTTGAACAGTCTTAACTTGGTGTTTCTTCCCAGATATTTAGATTTCAGATACTTGTTAATTTCGTGAACATGCTATGGCGTATGTTTATTTCGTTCGTTTAGCCTCCATCAACGGACATTCTGCTGCAATAGATAAAAATTAGATGAGTTCCTGGTATTATATTTACTTCCAAGAATTCCAAGACAGGCGGTAATGGTTCTATAATTAGACTATATTCACGGTCTATGAGAAGTGAGAGCTGATAAAGCAGACTCGTCCTAGTTTTAATGAATGCTTGAATACCTGGCTTGTGTGACAGATAACTGATAAGTCATGTTCTTTATAAATCTAAAGAAAATGTCTAGCGATACACATTGTACCTAAAGAGCAATGATTTTGGGTCACAATACGTCCAGATATCGCCGTCCACATAATGGACGGTTATCACATCAAAATTTTCCTCTTAGGTGATCGAAGTGATTCACTGTGGACACTTGGTGTACACAAAGTGACCAATGAAAATCAGGGAAAAGGTTAAATAACTTCACTTTTGAAAGATGATTCGATTTCACAGGGCTGTATTTTTAACGATAGCCGAAAAAAACCTGACGATCACTGAAATATTGCCATGGTGACAAAACTGAACAAATGTAAAAAAAAAATTAACAAAAACTTAGAAAAATGAACACAATAGTATGATGAAAGGAAAGAAATTAGAGGAAGCGAATATATTTTAAATATATAAGATCATACTTATGTAACGACAGACAATCCATCCAAAACAAAATGAACACTTGTAGACAGCTGTAACGAATATGTACATACTTCAGCGAATATGGGAAAAAATGAGCATAATAGTTCAGGCTAAACGATATGGGGAAAAATGAGAGTCACAGTTAAGGGTAGACTATATGGGATAACCTGAGTACCGCAGTTAAGGGTAAACTTTATGGGAAAACAAGAGTATAGCAGTTAATGTTACAGCATAAATCCACCCATAAACCCGTAACATGTCAGGGATACCACATTGAGTTCTTCAGCACACAGAGTCCTCAAGTGATTTATATCTGCAATGATGCGGATGAATGAGGAAAAATATTTTCCTGTTCAATCCTTGATCTTGTCTGTCCATGTCTTTATTTATCCTCCTCTACCACCTTCAACGGATCCCTGCGGTACTGTTTTTGACAAGGAATCGTGTTTGTACATGTCTAATACCATGCTAGTTTTCGTCGTTTTACTATTGAAAGCAATGGTTCTTATACTTTTGTCTTATACTTGGTTATTATACATATATCTCTATTTTATATCTTACGTACAAATTTGTCTTATGCTTCCTATAGGAATTCGTCTGTAGCATTTGTACTCGAAAGCCTGTAATCGTCTATCCATGTCTACAGTGGGTGTCCAAGTCTCACACCGTACAGCACGACATAAAGAACTAGTGACATATACAGTTTGATTTTCACTCCAACACTGATGTTGCTTTTCCAAATCACATTTAGCCTTGACATAGACATCTCCAGCCTTATTTTTAATTCTGCTTTGTTTTCTATCCGTTATGATGTGCTCTACGTATATGCTGAAAAGTACTGAAGACAATTATGCCTCCTTCACGAATTCCCACACTTATTTTAAATAACTTTCCAATTGTACTATTTGATAAGACAGCACTATTTGCTTTTTTATAAAGTGATTCAACAATGTCTATGAATGTTGTGTCAAAATTAAATTGTCTCAGTATGTGCCACAGACCATCATGCCAAACACGGTCAAAGGCCTTCGTAAAATCAATGAAATTTATAGAT
Organism: Meghimatium bilineatum; assembly: GCA_034231615.1. NCBI lineage: Eukaryota > Metazoa > Mollusca > Gastropoda > Stylommatophora > Philomycidae > Meghimatium > Meghimatium bilineatum. Next base: position 22,127,950 of record CM067322.1, read on the forward strand.
CACGCTGGTGCTGAATATGTTTTTCAATTAATGTTCGGATGTTAAAATATTTGTTCAACACTGCTTCTGTTTGCTCTGAAGCCAGCTTTTTCTTCTGCAATTACTTCTTCGGACTTGTGCTTTATTCTGTTCAGTAGAGTTTTAAGTATTACTTTATTAGGGTGCGTTGTAGTGATAATGGTTATGTAATAAACACTTTCAAATTTCCTTTATTGGGAATGGAGCTTATTAGTGATTGTGTCTATTCAGCGGGCCATTGTTTTGTGCTCCATATATTCTGGCAGATTTTGGTCAAAGTATTTATCACATTAATTCCCCACAAAAATAAGTTAAAGAATTCTGCTGGAATGTTGTCTACACCAGGTGACTTAACTTCGTTCAATGTTTGTACAGCCTCTTTTATTTCATCTACTAGAATGTCTGCATTTCGTAATTTATGTTCCTTAGTTAAAAATTCTCTAATATAGTGTAGTCAGGATTAGACTTGCAGTTATGCAGTTCCTTGCAATACTCTGTCCATCTTTTGACTCTTTTGACTATATCTGTTTCAGAGAGTATCTTTCCGTGTTTATCTTCTAATATTTGTGATCTTTTTGGCTGTGTTATCGTTCTTAGAGTGTCTTATGCTACCTTACTTTTTCCGTGTTTACATCCTGCATTGAGGGATTCACATTGTTCCTTCAGCCACACTTCTTGGACTTGTTTCGTTTTACCTGATGCTTTTTTTTTTTGCGTTGCTATATTGCCCTACCATTTCAGGGGCTTCTTTCTTACTCTTTTTTATTTCCCTTCGTTCGTCTTTCAATTTCATGATGTCCTCTGTTACCCAAGTTTGTGTGTTATTTTTCTTGTCCCTAATGTGTATGTTGCAGATTTTAATAAAGTTTCTGTCACGCCTCCTTCTGTACGAGAGTTAACATCTTCGTCTACAAGGTTTAGAACTGAAAATTTTCCTCCCATTGTTGTCTCAAATATCTCTGCTATTTCTGGATCTTTCTAGATTAAATCTTAATCGTGTGCATTTGTTTTGAGCATGGTTCTTGTTAAATTTAATTTTGATCTTCAATAGAACCAGACCATGGTCGCTACTGATGTCTGCTCCTACAAAAGTTCTTGTTTGTGTTTGTGAATGCTGGACATCGGTGTACGAATGACATCAATTCGATTATCAATGTCTGCTACGCATGTGGTTGCGTCTGTGGTCTCACCAATAGCCCACTAGACAAACCACCCATGCAACAGAGAACCTTAGTAGATGACATGCCGTTATATTGAATCTTCTTATAGAAGCTTCATGGCATGTCATCTACACAATTATGCTTTTATTTTGTTTTGTTGAAATGTGTTTCATGTTTGCTTGAATATATGTATGCACCCTCTGTGGTTGGGAGGGAGCCAGAGATGTACTGTGCAGCACGGGGGAGAAGGAAACTGACAGCACTGTTTTTTCTTATGGCTGAGACCCATCATAGAGGCACAGTGACTCAGGACGTGACAATCCTTTTGACTTGAACATTAGGTTGCATGCCTGGAGCAATAGAGAAGTTCGGTATAACCAGTAGTCAATTGTAGGCGGGGAATGAGCACAGTGAACCCTATCTTGGCTACAGTGGCTAGGAGCAGTGCATAGGTTGAAACCTACCTTCCTGGAGGTGTGATAGTTATTCTCTGGCTCTGTCCCGGGGTGGGCCGAAAATCCCCAGACTTCCCAACAATATAATGCCATTTAATGGCATTAGGTCAAAGGGCATGAGCCCATGGACCACTGGATCAGCAACCAACCAACCATCTATGTCTGCTTGTGAAGCATGCCACGCTGTTCTCCTGTAAAACTTGTGTGGAAAAAGTGTATTTGCAAGATAGTTAAAATTTGTGGGCAGAATCCAATAGTCTTAGTCATCGCTCATTCGTTTCTCCTGTTCCAAATTTCCTTACTGTGCCAGCCCATTGATCGTAAGCGTCAGGGTCTACTTTTTCGTTCAAGTCACCTAGTACTATTAATAGATCTTTCTTAGGATATCCTTAATTGTGTCTAGTATTTCATAAAATACATTTATTTCCTCTTTGTCATAGTCGGCAGTTGGGACATAAACTTGAATTATCGCGATGTTTTTGGGTCTAGCTGCTACATGTATTGTTATAAGTCTGCTGTTTATAGGGGTGCAGTAAATGATAGAGTTAACTTTCTATTTGTAAACTATAAATCCCACTCCGCGTTGGTGTTTTGTTTGTGTCCAGAATCTCATAAGCAGAGACACAAGTAGGAGAGTAACATCACAAGATGGACAGGTTACAATCAAGCAAAGTGCACCACCAAAACAAAAGACAGCGGATGTTGAAGGTCTGTTGCAGAGAAGGCAGCCGTTGATAATGACCATACCAGATTTTGTGACCGTCATTCGTTGTTGTTTCACAAAATTTCCGCTCACCTTACCACTGACATGTCCATGATGTCACATGAGTGCTTGTGTAGTTCGTGTGTAAGTTCGCTGACCTTTCCGTAGGCGTGAAGAGTGCGCATATTCTATTTGTCGATAACACAATTCTCGGTAATTTTAAGAGCTTTGTTTATTCTCTGTGTGTGGTTATCCATTGTAGTATTTCAGTGGACAAAAGGTTTAGCTAGTGGTGCCCATCTCCTCTCCAGCTGTCCCTACAATGTGGTTACATAGATGTGCTTTCTCTCGCGGTCTTCATTGCACCGTACATATGTTGACACTACATCACGTTTGTACTTCGCGCTGAGTGCTTCACTAACATTTAACTAGATCACAAATGTTAACATCGTACGTTTCCAAATAAAGACTTTATAATCTTGAATATTACATTAACTTTGTTGTTATCTTTGAATCCGTTGACAAAATAACCTTCAAGATAGTATCCCAACACATTGGCTTATTGTCTAATGCATATTATTTCACAAAATATAATATAATAACAACACAGATCCCTGTAACACAAAGAAAGTATCCACAGTCATGTTGTCGTGCTGATGCTAAAGCATGAGGGAGAAAATTGGTATCGCTGTTAAGATCAAACACAGTATAAAAAGAGTCTATGCATGATGCTGTATAGTTGTATGAAAATTAAATCATTTCCATTTTACCTGCCTACGTAAATTACTAAACATCCATTGGTGGGACAAAGTACCAGATTACGAGTTCTTGGAAAAATCAACCTCAATAAGCATCTACACACTACTTTATGAAGGCGCATGCACGCTGGGCAGGTCATCTTGTACGTATGTAGGACTCGCGTTTGCCAAAACAAATATATTATGGAGCATTCAAGACAGGAATTCGAAAAGCTGGTGGGCAGAAAAAGCAAAGGCACGCTCAAGTCATCAATGAAACATCTTAACATTGACGTAGGCGCTAGGGAGAACCTAACTCAGGATAGAACAACATGGCATTACAGCATTATAACGTGAACACTAGCGGCGGAAGAGACCAGACAAGATACTGCAAGACAGAAGCAGGCACGTAGAAAAGAAAAAAACCTCTCTACGTCCCATTGACACTCACTACAATTATCAATTCTGTAGAAGACCATTTTGTGCGTGCATTGGACTTGTTAGTCATTTAAAAACGCACTATTAACTTTATTATTTTTATTTCTTATTGTTATTATTATTATGGTTGAGTTTTGGTCATCGTCGATTACGACGGATGAACATCATAGTTGCAAGACCTGAAACTCAAGACAGATCTGAGACCGTGGACATACATTCTATAGACAGATACTGCAGATAGATACTATAGAGATCTCACGAATATGTCAGAAATAAAATAAACATGAACGCAGCATTTCAAGAATTATTATTTTTCAACAGTTAAAGAAATATGATGTGGTTAAGCCATGCCACCCGATACGACTATCTATCAAAACAATCTTCCAGGAAACAGTGGGAGCGGAAATACAGTCAGGGACTTAAGAAACAAGGTCAAAACGTGTAAATGATTTACTTCAATGTACTAAGATATCTCGATATCACCCCGTCCCTCTCAACTACGCTGCATGTCCCTTGACATGACAGCCAACTATAATAGTATGCAATTCTATAGCTTCAAGCAATAATCACCAGGGATCTGCTTAATAATTCAGTATGTTAATACGGGGTGCCATGAAGTAACAACATCAAGGAAATGTCAACACTTGAATTATACACAAACGTTAACAACGCAGACAACATCATAAAATGAATATCTCTATGTGTTGTCCTATCTCCCCCACCCCCCTCACGTCACTCGTACAACATAAACATTTGTGATATACAACAACAACAACTACTACTACTACTACTACTACTACTACTACTACTACTACTACTACTACTACTACTACTACAACCATATTACTACATAGAATTAAAAGTAATTGGACAGGCGCACTTAGACAATATACAACCAGCAGCTCGCCCATAAATTAGGCAGGGATTGGGGATTGGAGAATATTCTATTCCCTCATCCCTATGAACTAAGAAAATTGGGCGTTACTTTTTGTGCTAGGAATTTTGCCAAATTGTGGGTAATTCCTCCCCCTCCCTCCCCCGCCACTATTTTTAAAAGAAATTTCCACAGAGTATTATCAAATTTCTCATGAATAAAAAGTAAACGTCACAAAAGTATTATCAAATTTCTAATGAATAACAGGGAAGTATGACAAAAGCATTATCAAATTTCTCATGAATAACGAGGAAGTGTCACAAAAGCATTATCAAATTTCTCATGAATAACGAGGAAGTGTCACAAAATGGCGAATGTCCTCATTTATGTTCAATATCCCCATGCTGATAACGTACTTTTGGCCCTGACCTTGAGGTAGTTTTTTTTGTTGTAACATGATTATCAGAATATTGGCCTCACATAATTTTGATCTATAAAACGACCTACTATATCTAATGTTGATTCTCGTTCGTGGTAACGACCTACTATATATAATGTTGATTCTCGTTCGTGGTAACGACCTACTATATCTAATGTTGATTCTCGTTCGTGGTTGAACAGATCGTCCATCACCATCAAGAGGCTGTAATCACCAACCAATAAACAATTTGATGAATACAGATGATCTCATTTGAGGTTGCTGTAACTGGTTCACCCGAATATCGACCTCCAATATTGATAAACATGCGCCCTGATACTACTAAGGTTTACCAGCCCTCGTGATTAAAAAGGAGCGGGTCTTAGAGAATATTCAATCTCCGATCTACCAACACATGACTAATAGTTCAATTGAGAAATTCGAATATCTTAGATTATTTTCCCGTTCAAATTTGTCTGTCAAGATAATCAAAAACTAACGCTAACTATAAAAAAAAATATATTGTAGATAGTATGTCAACCAGGTGCGTTTGGTGACACCTATTCGCCTCGCGACTCAAGTCAACACGTGTTCCGAATGCAACCACACAACATCTCTAAACTTTAAAAGTGATGTGTTCAAGACTTCTAACGTGTATTATCTCAAGTTAATATGAATATGGACAGCTCGATCGAAACACAGTATACAACAGCAAAGTGAACTTTATTTTCCTACAAAATATTAACATCTAACAAGTTATTTGTATTGCCCGTATTTACGTCACAGCTACTTCAATGTCCATTGTAACTAATGAAATTATACAAAAGATGTACGCCACAGCTGCTTCAATGATCATTGTAACTAATGAAATCATACAAAAGATGTACGTCACAGCGGACTCAATGATCATTGTAACTAATGAAATTATACAAAAGATGTACGTCACAGCTGACTCAATGATCATTGTAACTAATGAAATTATACAAAAGATGTACGTCACAGCGGACTCAATGATCATTGTAACTAATGAAATTATACAAAAGATGTACGTCACAGCTGACTCAATGATCATTGTAACTAATGAAATTATACAAAAGATGTACGTCACAGCTGACTCAATGATCATTGTAACTAATGAAATTATACAAAAGATGTACGTCACAGCTGACTCAATGATCATTGTAACTAATGAAATTATACAAAAGATGTACGTCACAGCTGACTCAATGATCATTGTAACTAATGAAATTATACAAAAGATGTACGTCACAGCTGACTCAATGATCATTGTAACTAATGAAATTATACAAAAGATGTACGTCACAGCTGACTCAATGATCATTGTAACTAATGAAATTATACAAAAGATGTATGTCACAGCTGACTCAATGATAGATGGTACCAATGAATTTTAAGAAGAGATATTTACATTCATTGGCACCTGTCCATCAAATACTCAACAAATTTGTTAGCCAATGTTGAGCCCCTCCCCCACTTCCTTTCCAAAAATTGTCAAGATTTGGGCACCTTTTTACCAGATAAATTATGTAAAAATATTAATTCTAGCCCTCCCCCTACCCCCACCAAAAAAAAATAATTTAAAATAATAATAATCTAGCAGAAAATGTACATTAGACATAACATTTGTTCAAACATATTTAGAAGAATTGTTCTAATTCGCACAATTCAGATTGTTTGTTTGTTTGTTTGTTTTGCGTTCGCTCCATTGTAACCATCACGTATATCCGTGCGATTTCCGCCGGGAGCGTGATTACGTGTGCCACCGTTATGAGCCTTGTAGGCCTAGCACATCCGATTTCGGCATGCCTTGAAAATTCGGGTGGGCTACCCTTAGCCTGTGACAGCCTCTATATCTGTCTCCAGGCACGCGTAGTGGCGACTCTTCGCCAAGACGATTTTTTTTGCTCTCGTCTGACTCGCACGAGGTGTTCCACTGTCTATGAACTTGCCTCGTGTAATTGGACGTGCTGTGCCTGTGCCCATTGGGTACTGAACCGTTTCTCATCCGTGGGCCTGGTTCCTTAAGGAGAAGAACTCAACAGAGGAGTTGGACCCTGGCTCTTTCGCCCTCTTAGCCGAGGTGTCGTTCACCGACATTGTGTACCCCTTGTCCAAGTTCGAGTCTCACACCACGCGTTTGAGAGCAAGGCGTTCTCGAGCTGAGCGTCCTTGTCCCAATAGCGCCTGAGCCCATTAGGTACTGAACCCTTTCTCTCTTCAATTGTATTTCTGGTGTAGGAAAACCTGACAGTAGAGTTGGGCCAGGGCTAAATCGTTGTCCCTTTTGTGCCTGAGCCCATCGGGTACTGAACCCTTTCTCTCTGCATGTTTACATCCGTTATAGGAAACCTTGACAGTAGAGTTGGGCCGGGACTACCATCGTTGTCCCTTTCTTGCATAAGCCCATCGGGTACAGAACCCTTTCTCTTCGCGAGCATATTTCCGGTTTAGGAAGGCTCGACATAAGAGTTGGGTTAGGTCTTCTTGCTGTACCAAACGCCAATGGATGGGTCTGGGTCTCTGCCTGTAAGGAACACAGGTAACTAGAAGCTCAACTCGAGCTGACGGAGCTGAACAATTCAGTTGATATGTGAAAACACTTTTTTATCGTCCACTTTTAACAACCTCCCCTGTCAACAACTGTCAGGCTGCTTCCAACCCCCTCCCCCTTACTCACTACTTCCCCGGTTGTAGAATTAATTTATGAGGAACATCATCATTGGGGGACTACTTGTGACACACACATTGAGAACCACTGTTCCAATTATTACTTCTGAAATGCAACACGAACACGCACAAAAACCATGCAGCATTAGATCTCTACGAGAATAATGTACTGTATAAATATCAAACACGTCATTTCTCCATCCATCCGTCCTGTCAGCTCTCTTTCACTTTTCCTCCGATACCCGTGTCCTTGCTTTTTTTGGGCCATAATTCGATACATTTGTAAGGATGATAATAATTATGTTTGGTCTTCTTTATTATTTCAGGTTATATTTTAATTGTTAAGAATATTTTATTCCCAAGTCAGATTTCAGTTTTGTATTTTGTGACTTTTTCTTTTAGTGTGATTTAATTTCGCAATAATTTCGTGCATTCATATTGTTGGAGAATTGTTGTAGGCGGATTGTTAATTGTTGAATAAACATTATTCAGTTTTTCATTCGTTTTGTTTCAAGAACATGTTTTGTCTCTCATTCGTTTTGTTTCAAGAATATGTTCTGTTTTTCATTGGTTTTGTATCAAGAACATGTTCTGTCTTTCATTCGTTTTGTTTCAAGAACATGTTCTGCCTTTCATTCGTTTTGTTTCAAGAACATGTTTTGTCTTTCATTCGTTTTGTTTCAAGAACAAGTTCTGTCTTTCATTCTTTTTGTTTCAAGAACAAGTTCTGTCTTTCATTCGTTTTGTTTCAAGAACATGTTCTGTCTTTCAATCGCTTCGTGTCATGAACATAACAATGTTCTGTCTTTCAATCGCTCTGTATCGTGGACAAAAGTTATTATTTCTTTCAATAACCATTCTTCTTCAGTGTTTATTCTCAAACTCCAGCTGGATTTCTCTTGTATCAGAACAATGGTCCTTATAGATTTCCAGCAGAATGTAGTCCAGTAAATGGAAATGCGGAGCGCCGATGTTTTATTTGCTCCAATGGTCCGACGCACCCATCTTTGACAGTCAATGGTCCGGTCGTAGTGTACATACACTCTTCCTTCTTTCAACCACAATGAATCATCAACCGAAATTATTCCTTCTTTCAACCACAATGTATCATCAACTTATATTGTTCCTTCTTTCAACCACAATGTATCATCAACTTATATTGTTCCTTCTTTCAACCACAATGTATCATCAACTTAAATTGTTCTTTCATTCAATATTTTTATGTTGTTGACATAAACTATTCTTTCTTTCAATCACACTGTGTCTTAAACATAAAGTGCTCTTTATGTGCATGGTATTCATTTATTAACTTCGAATAGACGTAATTGGAGAGATCTGACCTCTGCACTTATACGCTAACTTCAGCGCTAAAGTAACATGAATGAATGAATTCATTTATTAAGTATATTCTACTAGAAGTTATCTTTTTATCTGTGACTGTTCGACTGACTTTAGGTTGTCCCTGTCAAGACAAAGAATTCTGAAAATATATTCATTTTACTGCACGTTTATTTTCAACCAACATGGATTTATCACCCTTCTTTCCATACATCACTCCCTCTTTTCTATCTCCCAGCCTGTTTCTCCTCTTATATGGTCCCATGTTCCTACTCATCCTTGTATAAATCGTATTTACCCAAGCAACTCTGCAATGTCTTAGCATTCGTCCTGGTCCAAATATACGATCATCATACAACCAAATTAAATTCCTCGGCTTTCATTACTAGTCGGCTCTTTCCAGATTTAGCTCAGTGTTTATCGTTCTCACTTTCTGCAAATGTTACGATATTATATGGCTGGATTTGAGATGTAGTTGCTGCGAGTTGTTTCCACGACAGAAACTGTTTACTTCTTGGACAATAAAATACAACACAACATGTTGCTTGATTTCCCTTTTTATAGTGTTGTAAAGTAAACTCAATAAAATAGCTTTCCAGAAATGTAAAGTCTGTTTTTTGTTAAGATTTTGTGAATTTGGAAGTTAATCGATATCTGGCTCGAGAAGAGGTTTAGATTTGTTGAATTAAATAACATCGTATTTCAGCTTCTGAGAAGTGAATTATGTTATTGATTAATAAATAATATTGCATTTCATCCTTCTGAGAAGTGAATTCTGTTATTGATTAATAAATAACATCGTATTTCGGCTTCTGAGAAGTGAATTCTGTTATTTATTAATAAATAACATCGTATTTCAGCTTCTGAGAAGTGAATTCTGTTATTGATTTTTGATTATGAATTAGGAACCTGCATCATTGCAAAAGGGGTTTCCCATAAATTATCTGCTCAACATTTCGACAGCCATATTAAAGTACATAAGCTCAGTGTCCCAGTCAGTTGTTGGTTGTGCGTTCTTCTGATCTTTCTAGTGACGAGATACTCTATCCCCTGGTCTACTTGGTACATTTCTATCATTCTTTGCACGTGTACATTGTCTATTTCAGCATATTCTTCGTCGTGTTGTGGTGTATTCATGACTGTTATAGTTGATTCAGCCCAGTCTCTTTTCTTCACTTTACCATCCACTAAAGCTTCTTTAATGTGTCCACTTCATCTCCTACCGTCAATGTGTCCGCTCTTTCGTTGACATTGACTCCCGCATGTTCGGGACAGCAGATTCATGTTATGCTCTGGACGTTGTTGAGAAAAGTATAATATTCTTTTTCTATCATGGGTTTTTTTTTTTTTTTTTTTTTTTGAGCAGCATATTCTGGGAGTATGATAAAATCACTGTAAGTGTTGAGGTTGCGTCGTCAGCCAAATTAGAGCTGCTGTTACTACCCCTAACTCCATTCACATGCTCGATTCTGTTGTGGGATAGGCAACAGAATTTAATACTCCTTCCTTGCCATTTTTGTAGATAAATCCCTCAAATGTATCTGTTTTATCTATGTAATTACTATTCTATAGTATTTTAGGTTGCGTAGTGCGTTATACGTCATGCCATTGTCGCTATGTGTTCTACGTCACGCCAATGCCGCTATATATTCTACGTCACGCCAATGTCGCTATGTGTTCTACGTCACGCCAATATCGCTATGTTTTCAACGTCACGCCAATGTCGCTATGTTTTGCCAGTGTCGTATGTATTTCTTTTTCAAAATTGTATGCTGATATCATAGTTGTTGGTTAACATCAGTATTTTCTAGAGCAGACTAGTTGAAGCTGTTAAATTGATGTATTTGTTGAATTATAAAGATCGATTATGCTTATTATTAGTTATATTAATTATTTTAATGTTTATATGATGATATAATTTACTACAATATCAAAACACTGAAGCGTTCACTATATAGGTACAATTGTACTTACGTAAAACACAGGTTTATATTGTTTAAAAACACTGTTTACACGACAGACTATAACTAAAACTAGTGGGAAAGAATGAGCACACAAGAAAACATACAAATTACAATACACAAATCATTTTGACGTAAATCTAATTGTTGTTACGTTTCACACAGTTACATTATATTGACTATATAGTACACCAGTTTAACGTATCTTGTGAATACACTCACCAGTAGACGACCCGAGACGTGTTCAGGTTCCACGCTCGACTAACATCATGTTAAGTAGTCATAAAGTAGGTGCTGCCATGCTGAGACTGTCTCTAAAATTATGGCAGTCTTCTTAACCAATACACGTAAAGTCTGATATTTGGCGAATTTACGCGTATGAGGCAGGATAATTGTTTATACAAGTAAATATAAGTAGGAAGCCAGAGGACAAATTTTACAAATTTTTGAGACTAACGGGAATTGAACCAGTCCGTTCAATGGCACCAAATCGCCTAGCAACTATTGAACACGCGCTCTTCCGTACTTGACTAACCGCATCTCCAAAAAAAAGATGCGATTTCATCAAGCCTTTCAAACCGTGCACACAAAGTCACCAGAACGGACCGATCGAGACAAGGACTATTACAACAACAACAAACATCCTGTACAGGTATTGAAATATCCTCAGTAACAACAAACATATAACATAATATCCGTATTAATATCTTTTTTTGGAGATGCGGTTAGTCAAGTACGGAAGAGCGCGTGTTCAATAGTTGCTAGGCGAATTGGTGCCGTTGAACAGACTGGTTCAATTCCCGTTAGTCTCAAAAATTGAGGCAGGATAGTTTATCGGTTCACTTAATATGTAGGCGAACTCCAGCTACGTGTTGCGGACCGCATCGAGCATACTGAGACACAGTGAAGACCATGGCCATCCACTACATTGAACCTCATTTCCAGTCCTATCGATTCGTCTTGCCACTGGTTTCAAATGAGGTCCGACAAGAGAGTGAGGTTGAAGCTTTGCACTACTCCTCTTCACTTTAATCCAAATCCTCTGCACAGGTCATTTTTACATCCACGAAAATTCACTCGAAGGGGAAAAGGTTTTCCCACTGACCCTAGGATCATAGAATGTAAATCGGAGAATTGCTAAAAAGTCACGGGCAGACAAAATACCATGTACAGTGTCCATTCCATACCCAAACTGTCCAATGACATTTGCTACCCAAAATTGGCTTATTAGCCATCTACGAACACATAACAAACGACATAATTCTAATTGAATGTTCAAAAGTGGATATACCTAATTCTAATCATCACTTGTGATAGACTAACAACATTGTTCTATGAGTTTCTGTATCATTTCCTCTGTTTTCTTTGCAGCCCAATCGCGACACCCTCTTCCTCGTTCCATTGCAACATTGTCAATGATTTCCTCTCTTTTCCTAGTTTCTTCAAACATCTCCCAGCTCACAATCTCCTGATTTCCTCTCTTTTCCTAGTTTCTTCGAACGTCTCCCAGCTCACAGATCTCCTGATTTCCTCTCTTTTCCTAGTTTCTTCGCACATCTCTCAGCTCACAGATCTCCTGATTTCCTCTCTTTTCTTAGTTTCTTCGCACATCTCTCAGCTCACAGATCTCCTGATTTCCTCTCTTTTCCTAGTTTCTTCAAACATCTCCCAGCTCACAGATCTCCTGATTTCCTCTCTTTTCCTAGTTTCTTCAAACATCTCCCAGCTCACAGATCTCCTGATTTCCTCTCTTTTCCTAGTTTCTTCAAACATCTCCCAGCTCACAGATCTCCTGATTTCCTCTCTTTTCCTAGTTTCTTCAAACATCTCCCAGCTCACAGATCTCCTGATTTCCTCTCTTTTCTTAGTTTCTTCAAACATCTCCCAGCTCACAGATCTCCTGATTTCCTCTCTTTTCTTAGTTTCTTCAAACATCTCCCAGCTCACAGATCTCCTGATTTCCTCTCTTTTCTTAGTTTCTTCAAACATCTCCCAGCTCACAGATCTCCTGATTTCCTCTCTTTTCCTAGTTTCTTCAAACATCTCCCAGCTCACAGATCTCCTGATTTCCTCTCTTTTCCTAGTTTCTTCAAACATCTCCCAGCTCACAGATCTCCTGATTTCCTCTCTTTTCTTAGTTTCTTCAAACATCTCCCAGCTCACAGATCTCCTGATTTCCTCTCTTTTCCTAGTTTCTTCAAACATCTCCCAGCTCACAGATCTCCTGATTTCCTCTCTTTTCCTAGTTTCTTCAAACATCTCCCAGCTCACAGATCTCCTGATTTCCTCTCTTTTCTTAGTTTCTTCAAACATCTCCCAGCTCACAGATCTCCTGATTTCCTCTCTTTTCTTAGTTTCTTCAAACATCTCCCAGCTCACAGATCTCCTGATTTCCTCTCTTTTCTTAGTTTCTTCAAACATCTCCCAGCTCACAGATCTCCTGATTTCCTCTCTTTTCCTAGTTTCTTCAAACATCTCCCAGCTCACAGATCTCCTGATTTCCTCTCTTTTCTTAGTTTCTTCAAACATCTCCCAGCTCACAGATCTCCTGATTTCCTCTCTTTTCTTAGTTTCTTCAAACATCTCCCAGCTCACAGATCTCCTGATTTCCTCTCTTTTCTTAGTTTCTTCAAACATCTCCCAGCTCACAGATCTCCTGATTTCCTCTCTTTTCCTAGTTTCTTCAAACATCTCCCAGCTCACAGATCTCCTGATTTCCTCTCTTTTCCTAGTTTCTTCAAACATCTCCCAGCTCACAGATCTCCTGCATCTGCCATTAAAGACATTCCTCGTTTTGTGTACCTCGTTATGCTCCTTCATTTTGTGTTACCTAGAGGCTGGTAGTTACGATGATGTTCATTGTTGGCAACTTTATAGTATTCTTTCACCTTCTCTACTCTATATCGTACTTCGATCTTAAGTTCGTCTAGAAGAAATCTCATTGCAGTGATTCATGTATTTATGGTACATCTGGTACAACTGCCGTCATGGCCTCAATCTGGACTCTTTCCATCTGCCCAGCCTATCAACTTGTGTTTACAATAGTGTGAGTATTATATATTGTGTTATAGGCTTTATTTTTGAGGAGTGTTAACACTGTTTAAACATCTGACTTTATTTTTTGAGGAGTGTTAACACTGTTTAAAAATCTGACTTTATTTTTGAGGAGTGTTAACACTGTTTAAAAATCTTACTTTATTTTTGTGGAGTGTTACAATGTCGAGCAACCTTTAATTTCATAATCGTCTCTCATAAAGCTGTGCTCCGTATTCTTCTTCTTCTGCGTTCGTTCTCAAAATCCTGCAGATTAGCAGGATGTAGTTCAGAGAACGGAATGCGTTGGGTCATGGTTTGCAGCATTGCTGCAATATCTCCGCCTTTCCTCCTGAAACATCCTACTTCAGCATGGTTTTGGGGCACTGACCCTATATGGGATGAGACAGCCAACTCCATCACATAACCTCCTTAGTCGCCACTTACAACATGCATCGAAGGTAAACAGTGTTGCTATTCTTTGCTCCCATTTCGAGCCCCGGCTGTTATATTTTCTGATGCTTCTCATTGGCGGCGACACAAAATGTACAAAAAGTGCCCAACTGAAATGACTGGAAAAACAGAACTTTGAAGGATAATTTCCGATGTCTACATCGCTGTATAATTAACGAGGGGCTCGTTTCAGAGAACATCTCACTTACGATATTATTATCTGTGAACTGCATCATTCATCTTGGCTGAGCCGCCTTATCTGTGCTTCGTAATGGTCACTTTATTTAGGCCTGTTGTCACTAGTCATTGAAAAAAGCACCGATAAAATCGGGTCAGCCAAGAAGAATGTCGCAGTTTGCAAGCGATAATATCCGAAGTTGGCACTGCTCAATCTGAGTTACGTGTATTCTTGAGCAGATAATCCTTACATCAGCAAAATTCATTCAAGCCTTTAGAAAATATTAGCATAATCAACAGAAATATGAGACACGAAATAATAACTGTTCTTCCTTCAGCGTTCGTTCTATCTTTCATGTTGGCCTATAGTCTAGAGAATACAATCAGAAGGTAGAAGAGGAGAAAAAAACCAGGTCCATTCAGCTTACACGGATTTGTCTACAAACTTGAATCAAGGCGTTTTTTAAAATCTGTTTATGGTATGGCACAAGTCATTTTTACATCCACGAAAATTCACTCGAAGGGGAAAAGGTTTTCCCACTGACCCTAGGATCATAGAATGTAAATCGGAGAATTGCTAAAAAGTCACGGGCAGACAAAATACCGTGTACAGTGTCCATTCCATACCCAAACCATACACTGTTATCAACTAGAAGATAATCCAAATTTGGTTATATCCGAGTTTTTTCACCATTAAAAATCTAGTTGAATTCGCAGATCTGGTAACCTTCGCGGATCTGGTAACCTTCGCGGATCTGGTAACCTTCGCGGATCTGGTAACCTTCGCGGATATGGTAACCTGGCCACAATGTTCTTTGAAGATAGTCCATTAAATCCCCATCAAGGCCAGCACCTTGCAGTGGTGATGGGGCTTAGTTCAGCCATCAGGGGCTGGAAACTAAGACTGGTCGGGCAGTCCCATTCGAGCAGGACCATAGTTCTGCCTAAGTAAGCAAAGTGCTGAAGACGGAGGTATCCAGCCAAAGGCGCACAGATAATCAGGATACCACACACAAAACACAATAGAAACATGTCTGTATCTATACAAAGTTATGGTGCCTGCCCTGTGGCGGACGTTCAGGCAGGGACGGTGCCGGGCCCTATACCTCGAAAGGGTCCAATCTCAGTTACTGAAAGTCCTTCTCAATTGCCTCGAGGAGCCAGGAGGCAAGGGAATAGAGCTACTGGCCAAACAAACTTTAAACGACCAATAAAAATAATGCACTGGAATGCTGAGGGTGTCAACAGTAAAAGAGATGGATACAGCAAAAAATTGGAACTTGAAAATGTCTTCAGTGAAGAACAAGTTAATATATGCTGTATCCAAGAAACACACCTCAGCAGCGACATAGCCTTCAAAATCAGAGGCTACCAGTGCTACCGATCTGACCGAAAGGACAGGCGAAAGGGTGGAATTCTGTCACTTGTTAAAAACATATCAGCGCATGTCAGCTGGAAGTATATATGGAAGGGGCAGAATACCAGATGCTCCACCTAAAAACAGACAGTGCAGAATTCCATCTCCTGAACTACTACTGCCCAAATGATAAACCATTGGCACTAGACACAATTCCAGATAAAGAGAGACTTATGGTGTGTGGTGACTTCAACAGCCACTCTCAGAGCTGGGGCTACGATCATATCGACAAGAGAGGTGAGGAACTTGAGAGCTGGCAGGATGAAAATAAGCTCATCCTTATTAACCAGCCAGCTGACTCACCAACCTTCTACTCGAGAGCATGGCACACCACCTCTACACCAGATCTGGCATTCCACTCACCAGGCCTGGAATGGAACATCACACGTGTCGTTGGAAAGCAGCTTGGGGGTAGTGACCACAGACCAGTATTTCTGGAAATCCACAATGAATTTACCAAGGACAGCAGCACCCTCACTAGGTGGAACTATAAGAGGGCAGACTGGAAAATGTACCAGCATTTAACCAGTGTTCTAGCTAAGTACATGAACTTGGACAAAGACATCAATATAGCAGTGAGTGAATTTAATAGATGTATACTACATGCTGCTAGTAAAACCATACCCAGGGGGGCACGCAAAAACTACAAACCCTACTGGAATGATGAACTGGAAAATCTGCAAAATGAGATGGAAACATCTAGACAGCAGGCTGAGAACAGACCTAGCCAAGAACATCACAACAAATATCAGCAAATAAAGGCTAAATTTCAAAGA
This sequence comes from Meghimatium bilineatum, assembly GCA_034231615.1. Taxonomy (NCBI): domain Eukaryota; kingdom Metazoa; phylum Mollusca; class Gastropoda; order Stylommatophora; family Philomycidae; genus Meghimatium; species Meghimatium bilineatum. The sequence goes on from CM067322.1 coordinate 22,144,596, forward strand.
GCCAAGTTACAAGCCAGACGGAGTAGCTGGAAAGAAAAAACTGAGTCGCTGAACCTACAAAGAGATACTAGGAAATTATGGAAACTCGTAAAACAACTAAATGATGAAGGTACAGGGAGAAATACCAGGATCACACTTTATAAAGATAGAAACATTTTAACAGGTAAACATGCAGCTGATTACTTTGCAGATTCCTTTGCAGAAGACAATAACATCAAAGTCAGCCCAGACAACAACAGGAGGTTCGAGAGAACCAGCAAAACATTGGACAAGGCGAACCTATACCTAATGTCATGGAGGCACCAATCACAATGAGAGAACTGGAGCATGCAATATCCAAATTGAAAATGAAACAGTCCCCTGGAGCGGATGGAGTGTCCAATGAAATGATTAGAAACCTGGGAATTACAGCAAGAGCAAAGCTACTGCAGATCTTTAACACAAGCTGGTCCACGGGTAATGTGCCACAGGCGTGGAGAGAAGCAATATTGATACCACTCCTCAAATCGAGAAAAGATGGCAACACAGTCTCCAACTACAGGCCCATCAGCCTCACAAGCTGTCTATGCAAAACAATGGAACGCATTATCAATCTTAGGATGCAGTGGTACCTTGAAAGTGAAAACCTTCTGGTATCACAGCAAGCAGGTTTCAGACAGTGCTACTCTACTGAAGATCAGGCAACCTACCTCTCCCAAGAGATTGAGGATGCCTTCCAAGATAAGAAACTGGTACTAGCAGCATGGATAGACCTCAGAAAAGCATTTGATAAGGTCTGGAACGAAGGGCTCCTAAAGAAATTGCGAAATTGCAGGGTTAGCTCAGGAATGTACAAATGGGTAAAAGCATACCTGCATAATAGAAGAGCCAGTGTACAATTAGATGGTCGCAAGAGCAAGAAAGTTCTACTGCGTCATGGAGTCCCCCAGGGAGGAGTCCTGTCGCCCACACTTTTCTTGGTTTACATCAATGACCTAGTTGCTGAACTACCACACGGGATCAAAGTGACAATGTATGCTGACGACCTGGTGATCTGGTGCACAGAAGAACATGCGACAGTGGCCACTAAACAAATACAAAGAGCTATCGATGCCCTAACCTTATGGGTTAATAGATGGTGCGTCATCATTAACACAGATAAGTGCAGCACTACACTTTTTACCCTCTCACCAAAACAAAAAGTCGGTCATATCAAAATAGATGGAGAGCTCTTGAAAGAAGACAAACAACCCACATACCTCGGAGTTACTTTTGATGATAAACTGACATGGAAGCAGCACATAAACAAAGCAACAACAAAAGCCAGGAGGAAGTTAGCTATCCTGAGAAAACTAAGTGGAACCACATGGGGAGCCAGTGGGAATATACTCAGTAAAGTTTACCAGCAAGGCATAAGACCACACCTGGAATATGGTTCAGCTGCGTGGTGTCCTGCATCAAACACCACATTACAAGATCTAGATAAAGTGCAAAACCAGGCACTTAGAATAATGTTGGGAGCAATGAAATCAACACCCATAGCAGAGATGCAGAAAATGGGAAGAATGCAAACACTTGGCGAACGCAGAGACACAAAAGTATGCCAAGTCATCCAATGAAGGAAAGATTCCAAAATCTAGCAATGGGACGACTGAAAAGAAGCAGTTTTATCCATCAAGCTAAACGACTCCGCAGACAACTTACAGACCTACCTGAAGTTGACAGCCCCTTAAGGCCTGTACCAGAACAAACCCCGTGGAGTGAAAGACATGGAATGCCAATATACATTCAGACCCATGTGAAAGGAATACTAAGCATGGACGAACAGAACAGTGTGCAGCGAAGGACAGTCACCTCAGTTTCCTGGATGAGGAATATCCACAAGATATATGGGTCAGAGTATACACAGATGGGTCAGCACAAAATGCCGTGAGGAATGGAGGTGCAGGTGTATATATAGAATATCAACACAAGCCTAGAGATACAATCAGAACACCGACAGAAAAATTCTGCAATAATTATGATGCAGAAATCCAGGCAATTAGTGTGGCAGCTAAAAAACTGCTGAACTCCAACTCTGACCTACAGCCTGTGGTATTCCTGACAGATGCAAGGTCAGTGCTTCAAGCTCTCCAGTCTGAAAAACTAACAGACTTGAAAAAACTACTTAGCGAATTGTCTTACCAGTATAGGGTAACCATGCAGTGGATACCCTCTCACTGTGGAATACCAGGAAATGAGAAAGCAGACCAACTGGCTAAGGAAGGTGCTGCGGAAGACCAACCAGATATACCAATCACCTACCATCAGAAAAAAACAGATGATCAAGTCAATAAGAAAGCCACAAACACCAACACAAGATGAATATCATATTATGAACAGACCAGAACAAGTTATAATTCTACGTCTCAGAACAGGACACAACTGACTCCGCAGTAACATGTATACAAAGTTCAAGATTGGCAACACGGCCATGTGTACATGTCTACAGGCAGCACAGAGTGTCAAACATATACTTCAAGAGTGTTCTGAGCATGAAACGCTGAGGCAGACATATTGGCCAGAGGAAACAACACTGGAATCAAAACTCTATGGGACACTGTATGAACTACAAAAGACAGTGAGTTTTATTAAGGAGACAGAATTACAGATATAGACATGTTTCAAGTGAACGAAAGAAGAAGAAGAAGTCCATTAAATATTAAAGATATTTTTTTCCTAATTGGACCTATTGCGTCATATTTATTTTTAGCTTAGCTGTTATACAGCACCCTTCCGTCTGACATATTGAACTTCAGTATCTATGAGTCACTTGTATCTTCTATGGATTGAGACAGCCAAAACTATTCCCAAACCTCCTTAATTACCTCTTGCGATATGCACATTATGCCACGGTATTATAATTTTGTGCTGCTCTCTTACGTCCCCGTAACAAGCAGGCAATTGGAATACTTAATATGTGGAAGTAACTGGAAGGACACGCTCAAAGAAAAGTAAATGGAAGGACACGCTCAAAGAAAAGTAAATGGAAGGACACGCTCAAAGAAAAGTAAATGGAAGGACACGCTCAAAGAAAAGTAAATGGAAGGACACGCTCATAGAAAAGTAACCGGAAGGACACGCTAAAAAAACAGGAAATTAACATTGATAGAGGTTCGATCAAAACTTAAGATCTATTTGGAATTGACAGATGTATTGAGAAGTTATCGATAAAAAACAGAAAGGAAGGGAACTGGCCATTACATCATAATAGTTGCTACGGCTTAGTACATGAAGAGTTATCTTCATCCCCGACGGCAGAATGCTGCCATGGGACCTACCTTTACCTTTATTGCGAAGTTGATTATGAGATGTCAGAGTACAACAGAGGTGGATGGGTAACCTTTTTTGTGTCTGAGGGCAGGATTGAACTTTTTTCCTGTGGTTTGGGGCCTCAAACTTTTCCTAGTCGTTTGGAGCTCCACGTTAAATTTGTAGTCCTGAGACTAGCGAACTTAAAGTAGTTGTAGATCATCCCGTTAGACCAGAACAAAATGGATTGCCGAGCCGAACTTGACAAACTGGCTGTGTCTTACCCACCACTGGCGTAATACATTACACTAATACTAGACTTAATAAGCAAGTAAACAGCTAAAACTGAGATTGTAACAAAACAATTCTCAAAACAATACAATCTCAAAACAAAACAATAACAAAACTCTCGTAACCCAGAGATGTTGTTATGTAATGTTTAGAATTTACAGTGCAATTATAGATACAGATTAATGTAAAAATCTCCTCTTTGAGACGTTGATATTGATGTAGATTGACATTAAGATTAATGAAGATTTATATGCATAATCTGTCTGATTTGTTAATTTTGTTTTGTGGAACCTGTTTCGACACATAAAGACTGTATAATTTTGTAATTACTCACTCAAAGTCAAGTGTAAAATGTCTTTTTCAATTCTCCTGGAAGCTCATTATTTTAATCCGCATGCAGTCTAATCCTGTGGATACGGATTGTTGACACCAACTCTGAATGTTATAAAAGTCTTTCAAATCCAGGCTTGGCACCCATATGAAATAATTGCTTCCAAGTGTTCATAATTGTTGGAACAAATAAGGGATTGTATTTCGGTGAAAACCAGGTGTTAAGTGTTCCAGATATTTTAACATGTTGACAGAAAAACTAAAACGGAAAAACAAGAAGAATATAGAAATATGACAAGAATTAATGATTCAATATTGGGATTGGGGAGAGGGGGGGGGGGTGCTGATGTGGAATCTTCTCGGTTTCAGTCAGGTGTACGAAAATTGAAGAGTTTCCTTTTCTAACATGCCAGGTAGGATTATTGTCGCTCAATGACTAGTAGTAACTGTTTAATAATTTAATTAGAGGAAACTATTAACATCTAAACAAATTACAAACAAGTTAAACATGAGAATTATAAAATGCTATATCTACTCTATATTAATATATGGCTCAGAAACATGGACACTACATAAACAATTAGAAGACATAATTGGTGCCTTTGAGATGTGGGTATATAGAAGAATATGGAAAACATCATGGAAAGAGAAGAAAATAAATAAAGAGGTGCTAAAGTCACTTAATATGAAGAACTACTAAGAGAAATAACGATCAGGCAAATAAAATAGTTTTGTCACATTAAAAGACCTTATTGAAGACCTTACTTGAGAGCAAAGTCAAAGGGAGGCGAGCAAGAGGTAGGCAAAGGTACAAGTGGGAGAGTAACATCACACGATGGACAGGTTACAGTCTAGCAGAATGCACCACCATGACAAGAGACAGGGGATGTAGGAGATCTGTTGTAGCCAACCTTCGTTGCGGAGATGGCACTTAATGATGATGAATAATTTACATGTAGAAAGTAGGCACAAATTCATGGAAGATTCTTACACAAGATAGATCCGACTTGCAGCGCAAAATTAGGTGTTGTGTAACAGATGTAGAGAATTTCAGACATCATGCTGCGGAACAAAAATGCGGTAGACAAAAGGCCATAACTGCTCAATATCCCTCAGACTCCTCCCACACATGCTCACAGTGTGGTAGATAATTTCAGTCACAGTAGGACTCATTAGTCACAGCTGAGTATACCACAAACATCATCATCTTCTCAGGTGAGGTGAATGGTGATCGTCGACTCGTCCGACGAACGAACAAAACATTTCGAAAGTTTATGTTGATCACTTGGTGATTCGTTAGTTCAGGAAATTTTGTATTTACTTCAGTACCTAATGCTTCTCAAATGTTCGATCTCAATCTTCTGCAAATTAGCAGGATGTAGTCCGGAGAACAGACTGCTTTGTGTCATGGTTTACAGCTTTGCTGCGGTATCTGTGCCGGTATCGGCCTGACACATCAAACTTCAGTAGTTTCTGGGTCACTTTACTCTAAATGGTATGGGGCGGCCAACTCCAATCATAACCTAATCAGTCGCTTCATATGACATGCATAGAAGGTAGTTTTGTTATTCTTTACTCCCCTTTCAGAGCCCCGCAAAACATGGTCGTTACACAGTGCCTAATCATAGAATATGTTTGTTCTTGAACGAGTAACAGATATCATAGAATATGTTTGTTCTTCATAGAATAACAGGAATCATAAAATATGTTTGTTTTTCATAGAATAACAGGAATCATAGAATATGTTTGTTCTTCATAGAATAACAGGAATCATATAATATGTTTCTTCTTGAACGAATAACAGATATCATAGAATATGTTTGTTCTTGAACGATGTATTTAGAATATAGTTTGGAATCCCAGGAATCGCCAACAAAAGATCTCCTCGGATCACCTATTTCAACATGAGATCTCTTCACAATTTTATTTTCTACCATTTTATTTAAGAAATTACGTTAAGTCATTGGTTATCAACCAATAGGATATAGGTTAAACGTTTTACGACAATGCATGAAAAAAAAAATAAAGAGTCGTAGTATCTAGTAATTACGTGGTTAGTGACTGCACTAGCTGTCTAGTGAGGTGTGATAACACCCAGTACGCCCCAAGGGAGTTTAAAATATAATTTTACTTATTATGCAAATAACTAATAGTCAACAATGAGAAGATGCTGTAATATGTTTATTGAGGACATGTAATCGACAGGAAGTTGAAAGATGAATATGTAAAAATGATAATGGGAACAAATATGGCGACTGTGACCCAGAAGTAATAAACTACATTTGTAGCTATAGTATTTAATGGTATAAGTATATTATATTATTTTGTTTATTGGACAAAATACATTCAAGAATGCCTACGGATGTCACTGACAGAGACAGGACAACTTGCTCAAGACTGCGGAGAATTCAAGAAATCCATAAGGAAGACTACGTTCTGGGAAAGAATATGTCACCTGATGATGATGATGAGCTATATTGTTGAAATGATAAAACTCATATTTATTGGTAATTGCGTCATCAATTTGTGCGTTCCTTCGTAAGTGGCACTTTTATAACAAAATATGACGTGTACACAGAAACGTTATATATCAGTTCTGTCTACGCCCCATGTTCACGCCATCTTCAATTTTTGAGATAACTACAGAAGATGTCACACAAGATGAAATTGGAAACCAAATTCTGAACTCAGGCTGTCCGTTCACTCCTCTTCCTGATCTTTTTTTCCTGGCCACTTTTTTTCCTATTTGATAATCGATTGGATTACATGCTCCACTTTGAAACAATCCGCATATTAACAAACCTAGCATTTTTCATTGCTAAAATGTTCTTTGTGTTAAGGGGCTAGAGATCTTCTTCTGTTTTTCTTTTAAACTTCTGCAGATTATCAGGGAATGTAGCGAATTTTATTTGAATGAAAATAATTTTATGATTGGGGGTAAAAAACAACATGAAGAACTGTGTTAAAGGGTCCCGGCATTAGGATGGTTGAGAGTAGAATAGTACTGAGGCTAGAGTATTGTATCTTCTATACAAACACAATAAATTAGATCACGAACTCGAATGTCAAAAATTATCTCTGGATGTAGGAGCATGACCGTCTGGATAATGAAGACCTCTGCACAGAATTAATTAGGACTTCATTCGTTACGTTTTGGTTGTTATCGTGATTTTCGTTGGTCATTATTTATATACTTTTAGTCGCATGTCATATATATCCAAGGTGATTCCAAGTATATAAATAATGCCCATCGAAAAACACGGCAATAATAAAATACGTAACGAATGAAGTCCTAGTTAATACTGTTCAGAGGTCTTCTATAATCAGACGGTCATGGTAGGAGATGTTTCGAAAGAAAATCTGAAATATTGTGTACTGTGTTGAATATATTTTGAAAAAAGTAAAACATAACCGTATCATTTTTTTTCGATCTAAAAACATTGCAATATGGAAGAATATTCTGACAGTGAAATAAATGATATTTTTACTGAGCATTTCAGACATCTTGAAAACGAACTCCATCGTTATTTCCATGGATTGACAGAAAAAGAAGCTGCTTTGATACATAATCCATTTCCTTCTTCGCTTGACTCGGCCAGTATTCTACTCTACGTAAAATACAGGAAAAGTCTTAGTTCTGGGGAAACGATTCGTCAGCTCAGAACTTATTTCATGAGACATTGCAGACTCAGTTCTGGTGTGTTCTATGTATCAGTAATATCCAAATCATGTCATGCTTACGTTACCAGTTGTTCTCCCTTTCCCTGTTATATAGTTTTATCTCTGTGTTGATTTTCTACTTTTCAAAGATATTGAATTGAAAACCAAAACACGAAACATTAAACTATTTTTTTAACGAGTTGTAATTTCTGTTATCTCATTAAATATCCGATAAGTTAATATTATATTGAATTATATTTCAGTTATTTGTCCTGTATTTTGGTTGGCCCTTATAAACAGTACGTTATAAGTGTATGAAGTCTGAACGTTTTAAGAGTTTGCCTTCCAATACACTGAGACATACGCTACAATTTTGTAAAATTTAGGTATAAGTTGAAGTTTTTTTCTCTAATACCTCAAAGAACACCTGAATATTCACATACAGTAACAATAATACATATAAGTAATAACAAGGGTTCAAAGAGAGATTGCGACAAATACAGAGGGATATCGCGACTGAGTTAAGTTGGGAAGACATACGCAAAGATAGATGAAAGACTAAGACATCGCATAGACCACCAAATAAGTAGAAACCAATTTTGTTTTAGGAAGGGCATGGGGTGCACATACGCCCTTTTCACACTTAGAAAACTGAGCGAACAGATAACAGAATACAACTATAAACTGAACATCACATTTATCGACCACGAGAAGGCTTTCGACAGAGTTAACAGAAACAAACTGTGGACCTACTTAGACGAATAAGCGGTCCACGGCCAACTTCTCGAAAACAACTTTATCAGAGATGCGAGGCCAGAATAAGAACACCAGAAGGAGTGACAGACACATTCACAACAAAACATGGAGTTAGACAGGGATGTGTGTTATCCCGGTTCTAATATCTATACAGACAAAATAACCAAAGAAACATTAAAAGCAATAGAACACGAAAACCAACCTGAACAAGAAAACGGAGAAAATGAAGACAGTAACATCATTAAGGAATTGCTATTAGCAGACGATATAGACGTTAATATACAACGATATATCTGAACTGCAAAAAACACCTAAACACACTAAATACTCATTGCGAAACCAACAACATGAGAATCAACAAACCAAAATCAGAAACACTGAAGATATGCAGAAATCAATCAGCACTAGAAATATACATAGACGGCATAAAATTCAACCAAGTGAAGGAATTTAAATATCTAGGTAGCGTGTTGTGTTCTCGAAGACGGGAGACTAGATAGAGAAATAGAGGCAAGATGTCAGACAGAAAACGCAGTTTTATACCAATTAGCAGCACTGCTGACATACCAGAATATCGGCATGATCTCCAATAGAATGATAATAAACACTGTGTTCACGCCGACACTGTGTTACCAAATTCCCGACCTGGAACCTGGCAGAGAAATTAGAACACATACTTACCGTATGCGAAATGAAATGCCTGGGATACTCACTGGGGGTAACAAGAAGAGATAGAATAAATAATAACACTATAAGAAATCTGATGAAAACAATATCGTGCAAAGAATACATAGACACACAAAAGATCAAATGGTTCGGCAACCTGATCAGAATGGAGCCAGATCGCATTCCTTCGATGGCCTTCAATTAAAGATCACATGAAAAGAGAAACAGGGGAAGAACCAGATGAAAATGGATAGATAATATCAGAGAAATACTAGAACACCAAAAGGCTGCACTTTGGCAGAGGCATCACAGTTAGCTAAAGAAAGGATGAGGATATACACAGATGGTTCAGCACAGAATGCAATGAGGAATGAAGGTGCTGATGTAAATATAGAATATCCACACAAACCTAGAGATACGATCAGAACATCAAAGGGAAATTACTGCAATAATTATGATGCAGAAATAGAAGAAATTAGGTAGGCAATTGAAAAACTGCTGAACTCCAACCCTGGTCCACAGCCCGTGGTATTCCTGACAGATGCAATGTCAGTGCTTCAAGTTCTCCAGTCTGGAAAACTAACAGACTTACAAAAACTATTTAATGAACTTTCTTACCATTATATTCTAACCATGCAGTGGATACCCTCTCACTGTGGAATACCAGGAAATTAAAAAGCAGACAAATTAGCTAAGGAAGGTGCCGCAGAAGACCAACCAAATGTACCAATCACCTACTCTCAGAAAAAACAATAGACGATCAAATCAATAAAAAAGCCACAAACATCAACACAAGATGACTATCACATTATGAACAGATCAGAACAAGTTATAATTATATGCCTCAGAACGGGACACAACCGACCACGCAGTCACATGTACACAAAATTAAAGATTGGCAACACCGTCATGTGTACATGTGGGCAAGCAGCACAGAGTGCAAAATATATACTTCAAGAGTGGCTCTGGCCCGAGATTGGCCGAAAATCCACGTACTTCCCAGGAATATAATGCCATTTAAAGGCTTTGGGTCAAAGATCATGAGCCCATAGACCGCTGGATCAGCAACTAACCAACCATCTTGTCACTTTATCCTGAGAGGTTTGCGGATACAGTATCTGTAAAAGTGATTTAAAATTTTGGTGTGTCTGCTGTACGCAGTCACGGTCTCACAAGTGTAAAACAAGGTAGTGAGCACAATGGCGCGACATACGTTTAGTTTTTGTAGCAATGCTAATGCCCTTTCGTTCCCACAGATTGTCGCTTTAGATATTCAAGTAGGAAGCATGAAGGCAAATGCAAATAATTCTTACAACGGGAACTGAACCATGTCTGTTCTAGAAGCACCGAATTGCTGTGCAAGAAGACATATTGACCCATGTGTACGAATATGCATGTTCTGTTATTGTGTTCCTGAGGATACTTTAATACTTGTACGGGATGTTCGTTAATGTTGTAATAGTCCTTGTTTCGACTGGTCTGTTCTCAGTGACTTGAGTACACAGGCTGAAAGTCTTGACGAAACCACATCTTTTCCTGAGGATGTGGTTGTCAAGTACGGAAAACATGTTTACTTGTGTTGCAAAGCGATTCGGTGCTGCTAGAACAGACCTGGTTCAATTCCCGTCAGTTGTAAGCTTTAGATATTCTGTTGTTGACATGGGCATAATTGACTCAGCTCTGGAGAGCGTACTACCAAGATAAGTGAATCTGTAGATTGGAAGGAGACAATTGTTATTGATCTTAATAACTGAGTCATGGTACTACATGGGAGAGTGTTAAAGCATTATCTTCGTTTTCTTGATGTTGATGGTCATGCAATATATATCACAAGTTATATATATATATATATATATATATATATATATATATATATATATATATATAAAAGACAATAACGACTACAGAAAATAATATTAATGGATATCTTATGAAATATTTTAAAAATTTTAAAGATGCTTTTAACAGGTAGATTCAAACAACTGTGAACTCTGCCCAGAGACTGCAGAACACATTCTTCTTGCCTATCATCTCTACCAAGAAGAGAGGGAGCAAATATGGCATACTGAGACGGCACTGCTTCCAGACTGAGGAGGTTCCATGGATGACCTGAAGCGAATCACACAATTCATTGAAGCTATTGGTGTTGTAACCTGATTTCTTACTGAAGAACGATGAAGAAGAAGAAACATAAATAAACAGGGATCTCCGAGAACGATTCTCGTGGATTATAAGACGACACGATCGGGTATTGTACCCGCGTACTCATGGATTTCTCAAGAACTACTAGGAGAAATAAAGATCAGGCAAATAAAATACTTTGGACACATTAAAAGACATGACACCCTATTGAAGACCTTACTTGAGGGTAAAGTCAAAGGGAAGCGAGCAAGAGGAAGGCAGAGATACAAGTTGGAGAGTAACATTACACGATGGACAGGTTACAGTCTAGCAGAGTGCACCACCAAGACAAGAGACAGGAGATGTTGGAGATACGTTGCAGCCAACCTTCGTTGCGGAGACGGCACTTGATGATGATGACTCATGGATCACAAAGCAAAGGTGTTAAAACCACTATGCCAGGTGGAAGCAATAGCTAACCTTGCATAACTTGTGCTAGAGACGGATGATTTAGCTGCAGTATAATGAATGATGAGGGCGCAGTGCCAGGATAAAGAAGTGGAAGTCCAAGAAGACGATGTAAAAGTGATATCGAAGAATATATGAACATTTCTCTAACCAAAGGCAGGTCTGCTTGTCCGGAAACAGAGAAGCGTCCGGAGAGCCAATTACGAAGACAACGTTATATAAAGAATATATCACTTGATATATATATATATATTATATATATATATATATATATATATATATATATATATATATATATATAATGAATTCATTCACAAAGTTAGCAAGTTTCCTTCAACGATGATCTAGATTTTTTAGTCTGCAGATTAAAGGTGTTGTAGTATAAGATCTAAGATCTAAAAAAATATTATTAATCTGTTATAATTTCACTTTAATGTTTAGCAGCGCGAAGTGACAGCTGTGTCATTTCTTGTGACCACAAATGGAAGTCCATTTCAATGTTTCAGGACTATTCGCATGGAATATGTGGGTTTTTTTCTGTAAGTGTTAGTCAGAGATCGCGGTGTAGCCATGTGAATTTCCTGTTGCAACACTGAGACAGAATTAGAAAACCGTCAGTGAGAACAAAACGGCTCATAGTAAAATGGAGTATTCTGATGACGACTACAAGACAACAGGTTAAATGGTATGCACACATCAGCAGACTACCATCAGACAGCATACCACAGCAAGCTATGCTACACAGATACAGTGAAGGCAGACCTAGAAGCCGACCACGAAAACAATGGACCAACTAATAAAAGAGGCGACAAATTCCACAATATAAGCGTCAAAAACACACAAGAGGGCCATCTCCAGAAAACTCTTCTACCCCTAACGCTGAAGGGCAACAACGGGTTTAGCGAATAGATAGATAGCTTAGCAGATGCTTTATTCCAATACATTAAGTGAACATGGCACTCCTGGGAAGTGTTCTGTGCACAGGGGCACCAATTCTAAGAAGTCTTTATCTTCCCGTTCCCTCTTCATTACTCTCTATGATTGTCACACTGTGAATAATTGACATTCAACCAAAAATACGAAAACAAGAAATTTCACCGAGACAAAACAGTGATAGGCGATTGCGCACTGCGAAATGGTGGTGGCAGCGCAATGCTAGAGACCGCTACACCAACGTCATTTTCCACAGCTAGTTGCTGGAACAAATACCATACAATACTCACTAAGCGCTCACTCAGGCATTCTTGTAGAAGGCGTACATTCGACTTGATGCACACGATTCCATGCATAATACTACTATTATATACATGAAGCTACTTTAAATATAAATATAATATTAAACGTGTGTTTGTAGGTTGATTTTAGGAAACGATCATAGAAACAACAACAGATGTGATTTGGATATGTTTTCAAATTTTGTTTTTATAGCAAATGCTTTCTGGAGAATTTTGCAAATGGTGATATAGGAATTTTATTTATACATATATATTTTTGCCAATTTGTGTTTATTTGATCAGAATAATGTTCTTTATATGTCTGTTTGCGACGTAAAATTAATTTATAGCTTTGAGCTTTTGATGTTTTTGAGATCATTTTGTGGATATTATTTGATGCGAAGGTGGATTATATGGCAGACCCTTTGCAGGTAATTTTACCAATATTTTATGATTTCTTACTATTTATTAGTAAATGATGCACTTTATTGTGCTATTTTCGTTTTATGTTTTATTTTCTGCGTCTCTTCTCTTCTTTCTTTTTGATGTTTGTGCTTACCATTTTTCGACTATTACTATTTCTTTTACGTTTTCATATAGCCTGGGACATTATCCATTATTTTCGCCTTGTTTTCCGAGGTTCTTATGTGGCATTCTTTTTTCCCTCTCTTTATTTCTGGTTGCTAAGAATTCATCTTTTATTTTCAAAGCATCCTTGATGATCTATTTCCTCTACTCATTTCCTGTCTTTTGTGGTTATTAGTCGGTTTTTCCATTCTAACCGTTATTTTGTTTTCTTTTTCCTCTTATGGAACTTTTATTTGATTTCAGATTCTATTTCTACTCATTTTTCTCCCTCATCTATTTTCACTTCTTCATCATCGTCTACATCTAATTCTCCTGTATCCTCATAGTTTCCTTATTTTCAGCATTCTAGTATTTCCGTGTTTTCTATGTGTCTGCATTTTCTTGCTGGTCATAATCTATATTACTGCCCAATAATGTATTATAAACTCTATTACTGATTCATAATATATATTACGATCAGATAATGTATTATAAACTATATTACTGCTTCATATCGTTGCTGAACGGGAAGCATACAGTAGCAATATCGTGACCATAAAAGCATATTGTGAGAGGCAACTAAGGAGGTTTCATGGGTAGGTATTGCTGTCTCTTTCCAAATAAGGCCAACTTTACCCAAAGCCCTCTGCAGTCTTTTGTATGAGTCCACAAGGCGGAGATATCGCTGACACACTGTAATCATGACTTAGCGCACTCTATTTATTTCCTTATTACATTCTGTTAACTAGCAAGAGTGTGTGAAAGTACACAGAAGTACTAGAAGAGTGTGTGAAAATACACAGAAGTACTAGAAGAGTGTGTGAAAGTACACAGAAGTACTAGAAGAGTGTGTGAAAGTACACAGAAGTACTAGAAGAGTGTGTGAAAGTACACAAAACACTAAAAGATACACCGAAGCACTGTCCATGGCTGCTGTCCACATGGACACAGATGTGACAGAACCAGTTTCAGTCTATTTAAGTGGGTGTATAGTCTGTTTCTTTTGTGTTTTGTCCGGATGCGGATGGTATATCTGCTCAGCTCTTGTCAAGATATTGATAGCTGTCTTCTGTGTTGTCGACTTTCCTGATAGCTTTGATGAGAGTCCTCTTTTCTTGGAAGGTCATTTCTTGATCTTTTTGTTCCTGTGTTGCTCCATTCATTGCCAGCAAATTTGCCTCCTCATCTCCTGGTATGCCAGAGTTAGATGGTATCCACTGTAGTACAACCCGTCTTCGAAAACTTACTTCCCCGTATGGCTTTCTTCTGTTCTGGCAATGTATCGCTGTCAAATGCTTGTAGGACAGACATTGCATCATAAATATTACCAGTTGACATTGGCTTGCTGTGTTTTTAATTATTTCTGCAGCAAAATTTGGGCCTTTACTTCAGAAGAGTATTTGGAGCCTTAGATTCCAGTTGGTGAACATATGGATTCATTTTCTTTTTCTGAACATTTTATGTAAACTCCAGTACCTCCATTCTTCACTGCTCTGGTTGCTGATCCATCAGTATATACTTGTATCTACGATTCTCTGGGGTACATATCTTCCATCATGTTGCATACTGTTGTTTTCTTTTGGAAAGAACTAAGTTCTCTCATAGTGTAGTTTTTTGTTTATGATGGTTCTGATAGTGAAGTTTTGATATTGCTCCCACAGAACTGGGAACATTATTGGTGTTATTTCCTTTGTTTGGTAGTTGGTCCTTATATTATTTAGTTTTTAGATCGATGAATAAAACTGATTCTCTTTATCCATCCACTGGATAAAGAATCATGTCTTCATAGTGTGTGCTGGCTCTTATACTTTTCTGTGTGGATGATGGTTTTATTGTCCAGCCTGTATGTTAAGGGGGCGGGGGAGCCGAGTTAGTGCAGTGGTTAGCGTACTGACTTCGCATATGCGTGGTTCTGGGTTCATTCCCCAGGTGATCGACCCAGCCTTAAATGGGTAGCGGATTAATTCGGGAAGTAAAGACTGCGAGGGAGAGGAGATGGCTACCACCCTCATTTGCAGAGCCTCTGAAATGTGAGATCACTAACATCTCGCACCCCTACGGAATTAATAAATGATATGGGTTACTTTACTTTTACTTTTTATGTTAAGGGGATAATTCCTGTATTTTTTTTTCAATCAATTTCATTTACAGGAGAGGTCCTAATGGCACATGTGGATACTATAAAAGCAAATACAATAAGTGAGAACTACATCTCCAATACTAAATCATAATTATCTTATATTGTAATAAAGCTCAATACACTCCATTCTATTATGTGTTTCAAGAGTTATCTCGAATAGAGAAACAACTTTTTCAACTAAGACAAAGTCATTTGAGATTTCCCACTGCATACAGAAGCAGCTGATGATAAAAATAAATATAGTAACAATAATATTTAGAATAATAATAGAAATAATGCTAACAGTAATAATAACCATTAATAGTAATAATAGTTTACAAAAAGATGAACATAGGTATTTTGAAATTACTGAAATTAAATGAAGGGTGGTTTCTAAGCATCATCATAAGAAGGAAGCTACAGTATTTTGGACACTGGAAGATGACATGATGACATCGAAAGGTTTATTCTAGAAGACAGAGCACCGGGAAAGAGACGAAGGGGGAATCCAAGAAGACGATGGCCCAGTTACATCGAAGAATGCACGAACATGTATCTGTCCAATGCAAGCCTGCTTACCCGAAACAGAGAGGCGTTCAGAGTATCCACGACGAAGACAACATTCTGTAAAGAATATGTTACTTAATATATATATAGTAACAATAGCAATATGAAAAAAATAATATTAATAAAAGTAATATTGCTAACACTAATATTAATAACACTAATATTAATAACACTAATAATAATAACACTAACATTAATAACACTAACATTAATAACACTAATATTAATAACACTAATATTAATAACACTAATATTAATAACACTAATATTAATAACGCTAATATTAATAACGCTAATATTAATAACGCTAATATTAATAACGCTAATATTAATAACGCTACTATTAATAACACTAACATTAATAACACTAACATTAATAACAATGACATTTGGAATGAAAGATAAATGTGACATGACTCTGGTCATACATAAAATATGAGACAAGCAACAAATGTAATATATAATAAATGTGACAAGCAACAAATATAACCTATTATATATGTGAAAAGCTATATGAATTACCCCAACCACATGTTGCTAGCTTGATGTTATGCATTATTCAGGTGAAATATTCTGCCCAGAAGGTAGTCTGTGTGAATGCTCGGAACATCTAACATTCTGAGAGAGTTGATCTGCACAGCCAAGGTTATGTCAAGATAATGTCTCTTGTCCATAATCTTGTGAACATTTCTCCATGCTCTTACCCATATGTTCATTGAAGAGCATGCAAAGGGCAGTCTTAATTTTTAAACAAAATGAATGGATGTTTTAAAAACAGCACGTTCACTTGACTATCTAATATGTTTCCACTTCTCAAAGCAATATTTGGTACTCTACAAAAAACAGTCATCAGGTTTCTACGGAACACAAAGCAATCATAATTAAACGGAACGAAATTTGGAAAAAGACACATATACCAACGCAGCTAACGTTCTGTCCGCTAGATCGGTATCCGAAGTCATGTCTTTCAAATTTCCGAGTCACGGAAGCTCTGTGCAATAGCGTATGAAATTAAAAAGTTGGTATGTTGTCACGTGATTTGGTCACTGATCCGTGTACTGAACCGCATATTTAATTAAAGATTTTAATTTAAACACAAGATTATCGCAGGGAAACATGGAAACGTTGATTACTGTATACACTATGTGTTCTAATCCTTCTTTTTCTTCGTTCATTCGCAA
Organism: Meghimatium bilineatum; assembly: GCA_034231615.1. Taxonomy (NCBI): domain Eukaryota; kingdom Metazoa; phylum Mollusca; class Gastropoda; order Stylommatophora; family Philomycidae; genus Meghimatium; species Meghimatium bilineatum. Next base: position 22,161,806 of record CM067322.1, read on the forward strand.
ATTCCCGATGGATCTCCCTTGTAGCAGGACCATGGCCCTACTAGATTTCCAGCATGATGTAGTCCAGAGAATGGAAATGCATTGTATCGTCGTTTTATTGCGCCAATGCCCGATCCATCAGTCTTCGACCGGTGTTCAAGTCCAAAAACAATCAGAATGCACAGAATTTCAGAATATTAAAACACGACTTGTTTTTATGCCACTATTTTATGCGGAAATCTTAATCAATCCCAAAAATCTAGAATCCCCAAAGAGCATCAAGTGAATATACTGTTGAGGTGATGCGGGAGTCGGAGTGTACAAAAGATCAGATTGATTGGTGGATACAGTCTTGGTTGATAGCACATCATTGAGAATATGGAGTGCTGCGTTAATTAGCGAAGTCATAGACACATCACAAAACGATGAAGAGGATGCTGTCATGGATACATCACAAAACGATGAAGAGGATGCTGTCATGGATACATCACAAAACGATGAAGATGATTTTGTCATGGATACATCACAAAACGACGAAGAGGATGCTGAAAGAGACAAGGAAATTGTTGAGAGAATGATAGAAATCGAAGTGACCAGGGGAGAGAGAAGAAATTGAGTCTCGCTGGAGAGATTTAAAAAAACACACAACAAAGGAATAACTGGGGCACTGAGGTTATACTCGTCTTAAATGGATGACGGATTGGCAAGTAGAGCGCTTATGGCAATTCCTCTTGTCCAGTAATACTGACTCCAATAAGGAATCAAATACCCTCCATTGCCAGTTTTCCATGCTTTGAGATACTTCTTCTTTAGCTTGTCCCAAAAAAGTGTTTGTGTTATATTGTTTTTCAGTCACCAACCCTTTTTCAAATATGATGTTCTTTAGAAGACAACCATTTTCCACATATAATATCCTTCAGGGGCAAACAATTTTTCACATATAATATCCTTCAGGGGCAAACAATTTTTCACATATAATATACTTTAGGAGAAAACAAATTTTCACATAAAATATTATTTAGGAACCTACCCGTGTTCACATATAATGTTCTTATCGTTCTTGATTGATATCTTTCATTACGCATAGTATTCTCAATATCCCTCTGTAACATCTAATTTCGAAAGAAGCAATTTTCCTTGCCACTATTTTATGAAATGTCCACGTTTCGTAGCTATAAATTATTCTTGTGAATATATTCGTACTTGCTGTGATCAGATGTAATTTGGTACCTCGTCAAAGATCTTTCATTTATAAGTTTTATGTCGCTGTTGCGATCCTTATTGTAACTGTAGCTTTTTTGCAATCGATGGCGACATTTTCTGCGTTATTTACATCATTGTCCATGTAGTATAGTGGTGGTAATGTTTCTCATCCTTGAACCAGACGATACAGGTTCAAGTTCACTAATAACTTACTCATTATCTCCGCTGAAGACGGATGTGTCGGGTCATTGGTGCAAATAAAACTGCGACACAACGCATTATCATTCCATGGACTGACTACATCTTGCGGAAAATCTAGTAGGACCATTGTTCTGCTTCAAGAGTAATTCAGCAGGAGTTTGAGAATGAACGCTGAAGAAGAAGACTAGTTACTCCTGGTTTTACAGAGGAAATCTCCCATATTCCACGAACCCAGCCTCCACGAATTGATAACGAGGCTCTCTATTGGAAGTTCGAGGACTGACGAAATCTTTACAGAAAGAGTTCTGAATACAGTAAGACAGTATTTGTATTAGTAATACCTCTGAGGTCTAGGTAGCAGGGCTACCTCAGCCACAAGTGACCACGACCTTTACTATTTTTATGGTGAAAACATGATATAAAGAGACTGGACTATTGTTTACGGTTGAAGGAATGTTCCTGGCCATAAGACGTCATGTTTTTTTAAATTAAAAACAATACCAATAGACAATAGTCAGATGATTACCAGTCAACCGTGACTAATTATTTGTTCACTTATCGGTAAAAGTACGTTCTAGAAAATTGATTCCTAATTCAACTATATCTACCTTAAATTATTTGTTTTAGGCTGTGGCAATATCCGAGGTTCAACAAGTCTCAAAATACGTAAAGGACTGACTTCACTGTATTTCAATTTCCTAATATGTACTCTGCCCTTTCTACGAAGCGACACACCGTTTTCTCTGTCCTTTCTACGAAGCGAAACACCACATTCTCTGTCTTTTCTACGAAGCGACACACCACATTCTCTATCCTTTCTACGAAGCGACACACCACCTTCTCTATCCTTTCTACGAAGCGACACACCACCTTCCTCCTCCTCTCCCAGAGTACAGCTCCTCGTAAGTAACCCTTTGTAATTTGATGCTACATAATGCTAGTTTGAGTTTAGTCAGCATCAAGATTTAGTGGCGCATTCTACTTAAATAGCAACACTGTCAAAGTAGTCAGCAAAGTCAGCAGTAAACGGAACCTCTGTCAGGCAATGTCATTTTAAACCAACCAGGAGATATATACCCAATAGACTTATCAATATATTTAGCTTTTATGTAGGAAGAGTCAGGTGTGCTAGCCTACAAGATTGCGTGTTGTGTCATCAATTTATTCACTCAAATGTTCTTGATGACAAACTGCCCATACTGCCCATGTTAAGCGCCTTATTCCTAGCAATATACAAGTAGTAGTTTACAAATGTCATGCAAAGGTGACTTCCAGTGATCATGTAATCAATCAATAAAAGAATATATCAAGTGGCATGCCGAATAGCGTAGGGGATCATGTTTCTCCACGACTCTCTGTCTCTTGTGTTGTCAATAAGCTCGGTTGTGAACTTCTACCGTGCCACAATACTAGTCCATCTAGCAATTTATCTCTTTGTCGTCCCCTATCTCTTCTCCCCTTGATATTTCCAGTGGTTAATTAGTGTTGAAGCTGTGTTCTTCTCAGCACATGCCCTAGAAACCGTGACTGTCTGCCCTTAATGTTTGATGTGAGTGATCTTTTTACGCCAGCATCAATGAGAACATATGTATTCGTTTTCGTAGCTGCCCATGGTATTTTCATCATTCTTCTCAGAAACCATTTCTCTGTAGCCCCTAGTTCATTGTGAATGTTTTTATTTACAGTCCATATTTCCCATCCATAAATAAGAATTGGTTCGATATAACATCTCAGTACTAGAATTCGGGTCGGTATTGATAGTGTTCCATTGCACAAAATGGCTCTCATTTTTTGGAATGCTGATTTGGCGTGAGCTGTTCGGCTCTTTATCTCACTTGAGCATCTATCCAATGATATCTTTCCAGTGATATCTATCCATTGATGCTGACATAGAAATATCTATATAGCTGATGGTAATACAGATTACGAAATGACTTTTGAACTATAAGGTATGTACTGAATATATCTACCAGATCAGAGTATTTTTGGACTTCTGGCAGCGCCAACATAGTAACAGACACACTTATTTTATCGTTAGAATATATATTTTTTATTCTACGAAAGAAAGTAAACCTGCATGAGGTCCTCTGAAAAGCAGGTTTCCATCCAGTTTTAGAAGATGCTATACTGCCGTCGAAATCTTAAAACGGCGGGCTAAGTAGTGCGGGCCTTCTTAAAACACAGCGTCTAAGAAACACAATTTAATCTATGCAACAACTGGTAAACTGTAACAATGGTAATATCATTGTAAAGGGCGGCCATTAAACAAATATCGGTGGGCAAAACAATCCGGACTAAACAAAATATTCAAATTTTGATAAACAGGCACTCGCTAAAAATGGAACAATGGACCTCGGAGGAATTCAGAACACTCAAACAACAATATATTTACAGTAAGTCAAAGACAATTTGCTGTACATCTGCTCGCATTAATTTCATAGATTTATGCTAACGTTATGTCAAGACAACGTGTGTGGTTACATCTGCTGTCTAATCTTGGTCTTGTTTTGACAAAAAATTGCAACAAATATAAATAATGCCGTGTGCACTAGCCTTTTCCATAGACTGTTCATCATCATATAGTGCCGTCTCCGCAACGAAGGTTGGCTGCAACAGCCCTTCAACATTCGTTGTCTCTTATTTTGGTGGTGCACTCTGCTAGAATGTAACCTGTACATCTTGTGATGTTACTATCCAACTTTGTATCTCTGTCTATCTCGTGCTCGCCTCCCTTCGACTTTACCCTCAAGTACGTTCTTCAACAAGGTGATGTCTTTTAATGTGTTCAATATATTTTATTTGCTTGAGCTTTATTTCCTTTAATAATAATTCTTCCTATTAAGTGTTGTTCTAACTTCTTTGTTTATTTTCTTCTCTTTCCATGATTTCCCCCCTATCCTTCTATATATATATGTACATCTCCAAGAGATAAATTCTGTCATCTGACTGTTTATTTATTATCCATGTTTTTTTTCTTCCTACGTTAATATAGAATAAATTTAGCATTTTATAGTTCTCGTTTTAGCTAGTAAGATATTTAGATGTTAATATTTTCCTCGTGTCATTGTAAGTTCTTTTAGCCATTCCTGTTCTCCTTTTAACTCCTGTTTCACATCTGCTATATTTTGTGATTACGTGTTCAGGATATTGTTAATGTTCTACTTGTAGTTTGGTTGGTTGGTTGCTGATTTAGCGGTCTATGGGCTCATGTACTTTGACCTAATGCCATTAAAATGACTATTATATTGCTGGGAAGTCTGTGGATATTCAGCCCGCTGCGGGTCAGAGCCAAAGAATAACTATCGCACTACTAGGAAGGTATGTTTCTACCTATGCACTGCTCCAAGTCACTGTAGTCAATATAGGGTTCACTGTGCCCATTCCCCGGCACCAGTTGACTGCTGGTTATGTCGAACTTCTCTATTGCTCTAGGCATGCAACCAAATGTTCATGTCAAAAGGTTGTCACGTGCTGAGCCACTGTGCATCTATGATGGGCCTCAGCAACAGGAAAAAGAAGTGCTGATTCCTCCTCCCCAGTGCTGCGCAGTACATCTCTGGCTCCCTCCCAACCACAGAGGGTGCATACATATATACAAATAGCAAAGCATAAAAAAACATTGCAACAACAAAGTAAAAATATGAGAAGCATAATTGTATAGATGACGTGCCATGAAGCTTCTATAAGAAGATAACCTCAATATAACGGCATGTCATCTACTAAGGTTTTCTGTTGCATTGATGGTATGTCTAGTGGGTCATTGGTGAGACCCACAGACGCAACCGCATGCGTACTACTTGTAGTTTATCTTCATGTATTACTATGCTTGGCATCTGTTCTTCTATGACTCTGCTGATTATCATTGCTTTTATTTGTTTTTTATGTATATATCTAATCGATCTTCTTTACTTGATTTATTGACGATCTATTAGTCTTTATAGTTCATGTTCACTTTCTGCTAAAAGAACAGTACCATTTGCATATCTCTTGTTATTTATTATTTTCCCACTGTTCCTAGGTCCTGGAATTCTTTCTATATGCTTAAAGATATTCTCTGGGTAGATATTAAATAGATATAAAATATATATTTGTTTTACGCCTCTTCTTTTTTTTATGTATATGAGTAGCTGTTTTCAGATCTTATCGATGCAATCCATTCTCAGTATGTATTTTCAATCAGTCTGATGTCTTGTTACTCTATGCCTATTTCTTGAAGACATTCTATTAATTTTTCATGTTGGACTCTGTCGAAGGCCTTACTGTAATCTATGAAGAAAATATAGATACATTTTTTTTTACTTCTATGTATTTTTCTATAAATAGTCGAATACTTAGCTTCTCTAGTTCCTTTGTTTCTTATAAAACCGAATTGCTCTTCACCAACCTCAGTGTCTGTCTTGTTTTTAATTCTTTCATGTATTGTCTTGAATGATAGTTTGGTTTTATGACTCATGACACTTATTGTTCTACATTATGTACACCCACATCCCTGGGCTTCTAAGGTAATGGTATGAATGTTGATGATTTCAGGTCTTCAGGTATATTGCCTGTTTCATATATGTCATTGCAAAGTTCTGTGATAGTTTTCACATCAAATTCATCTAGAGCTTTTATTATGTCTGCTGTTATGTTGTCAGTGCCTGCGACCTTTTCACATTTTATTGCGTTTTCTACGTCTGCTTTCAGTATTGTATTCAGTATTTTTAGCTTTCTTTCTAACATTTTCTCAAATATTTCATCTGTCATCCATGTTTGTTTGTTCTTGACTTTTCTCATTTCATAAATTTTCATTTGATGCTTGAATACTTTTCCTTATGCTGTCCCATTCATTGTCTATTTTCTTTTCTGTGTTTTCCATTCTATATTGTTCCATGTATTCTATAATTAGATTTGATATCTATTATTTACATCTACAAGGTATTTTTGTTGTATGTCTGGTTGTTTTAGTGATGATGTGTCTATCTGTGGATCTTGCATCTTCTATGTTCTATCTGTTTAAGTTGAACATGTATTTTTCACAACAATGGATTATGGTCAGAGTTGATATCTGCACCTAGATATGTTTTAGTATTCTTTACACTATTTCTCAACCTGTTGTTGATAATAATATAATCTAATGGATTATGGTTAGAGTTGATATCTGCTTCTGGATATGTTTTAGTATTCTTTACACTATTTCTCAACCTGTTGTTGATAATAATATAATCTATTTGGTTACTCTTTCTGTCTCCACGATATTTCCATGTATATAATCTTCTATTTTCATGTTCAAAGAATGTATTACATAGGATCATGTTCTCCTCACAGAACTGTATACGTGTTTCCCCTCTGTTATTTCTTGTCGGTAGTCCAAATTGCCCTACAATGTTCTTGTAGTTACCTTACCCTGTTTTTGCATTTTTCTCCTTCTTCTTCTTTTTCTTCTTCTGCGTTCGTTCTCAAACTCCTGCAGTTTAACAGGATGTAGTCCGGAGAACGGAATGCGTTGTGTCATGGTTTACAGCATTGCTGCGATATCTGCGCCTTTCGGCCTGACACATCCGACTTTAGCATGGCTTTGGCTCACTGACCCTATATGGGATGGGACAGCCAACTCCATCCCATAACCTCCGTAGTCGCCTTTTACGACATGCGTGGAAAGTAAACAGTGTTGCTATTCTTTGCTCCCCATTCGGCCCCAGCAACACACGGGCGGTTTTTGCATTCATGTCTCCTGTGATTATTAGAATGTCTGTTGATTTTACAGGCTTGAGTAGTTGCTGTAGGTCATCGTAATTATCTAACATTTCTTCTTGAGTGTATCCTGTAGTTAGTGTGTATGTTTGTACAATGGCTAGATCAAAAAAGGTTTGCTTTGATCTTTAAAATCATCATTCTGTCATTATTTGTCCAGTACTCTCTGATGTATTTTTCTATTTCTTTCCCGATAGTATTCGCATCCCCCTTTCATAGTAATCTCCTCCTGAATGTATAAAACTAAAATTTTCATTTCTTGTGTACCCAGCATCTTTCCATCTTGTCCTTGCTACCCTTAGAATATCTACATTTAATGCTTGTGTCTATAATATTACGTTTTCTAGCTTCCCTGTCTGGTGTTGTGTTCTAACATTCCATGTGCTTATTATAATATGTTGCTTTCTAATCTTCGGATGGTGTTGGTTTTTTAAAACGTTTATACTTTTAGACATAGTCTTTTAAAACATGTTAAACCTAACCATTGCCAATTAGCATTTCCAGCGTTGTCCGCGTCGTCTAGCACTCACCAGCCAACTTAGAACTGGCACAGACCAGGGGAATCTGAATGTTTAATGTCTAAAAGAAAGGATTCCGACGCTAGTCGACGGTGTTGACACAATGCGATTTAAACACGGTGCTCTAATGTTAAAGTGGAGAAATTGAACCAGGTGCCGGTAAATTGCGTGAGTGAGTAAATATGACTTTCTGAGTGAGTAGGTGGTGAACCGTCATGATGTAGAACGTAAAGAAAATAAACACTCATTGGTTGTCTACAGATAGTAAGTGAGTGGGTGGTGAACCGTCATGGCGTAGAAAGTAAGCTAATACACACTCGTTACTTGCCTACAGATTGTCACAGGTTAGAAAACCTCACCTGAAACAAAATATGCCGAAATCGGATGTGCTGGGTCGAAAGGCTCAAATAACGAAGGGCCGATTGTAAAACCAGCCGCAAAACGAACTTCAGACTCCCTGGCGGAAATCATACGAAAGTTCGTGTTGGTTATCCGAGAGCGAACGGAGAAGAAGAATAAGAGTTATCATTTCAAGGTATTCAGTCCGTTCTGTCAAAATGTCATCTCTTCTATTGCTCTCTCCTAGACCGTAGCCACAAGTTAGACGTTTCACTTAATCACTGTCAGCCGTAGCTTTTCAAGTCTCCCACAAAACTATTTATTTGACTAACTTTGCATTGATCCTTGGCTACGTCTAATACTCTGTAGAATGTGTCGACGTTTTTCAGAGTTGTTTGTGGTTCGGGCGCATAATTATATTTTTCTTATATATTGATGTTTACTGGTCGTCCACTCTGTTACATTAATAGAACAGGATTTGACATATTCCAGAAATGTTTCACTACAATTTATTATTTCTGTATTACCACTCCATCGTGTACTTCCATTATTGCTTACCTTAAGCAGTGGTCCTCAAATTTTTAGACCCATGTTCCTCCTCCCCCATTGGGACAAATTTTCTCTCGTAGCCCTCATGGTACCTATACAAGGTAATAGACTTTCCATACAAATCCCTAATGGTGTTTACAATTTATAGCCATACTAGTTGTTGTGTATTGCTAAACTTGCCACTTTCCTGTGTCTCCCATGGAAGGGTTAGTGCCTCACTTTCAATTTGAAAAATATTGCCTATAGCCCCCTTCACGCCTCCGTGGTTCCTTTATGGCTAATATGACACGTTGAGAACCAGTACATTATAGTATATATTTTAGTGTTTATGTATTAATTGTCTTTGCACATATAGTATATATTTTAGATGGCTTTAGCGTCCTTGTCAAGGCTAACTGTGATTTGGAAGAGCAACAACAGTTGGAGTGAAAATCAAACTGTATAAGTCGCTGGTGCTAACTGTTGTGCTGTATGGTTGTGAGAGTTGGACACTCACTGCGGACATGGAGAGAAGATTACAGCCTTTCGAGTACAAATGCTGCAGACGAATTCTACGAATTTCCTATAGGGAACATAAGACCAATGTGTACGTAAGAAATAAAGTAGCGATATGTGCTGGAATTCAGAAGCCATTGCTTTCAACAGTGAAATGACGAAAACTAGCATGGGTTGGACATGTATGCAGGCATGATTAGTGGTCAAAAACAATACTGCAGGGAACTGTCGAGTGTAGAAGAAGCAGAGGATGACAAATAATGGCATGGACAGACAACATCAAGGAATGGACAGGGCAAGATATTTCCACACTCATCCGCATCGCTGAGGATAGAATTCGCTGGAGGGCTCTGTATGCTGAAGCATCCAATGTGGTACCCCTACAACCCTGAAGGGTTACGGGTTTATTGATTGATTGCTATATTTTAGTGTGTATGAATTAATCGTCTTTGCACATATAGTATATATTTTAGTGTGTATGAATTAATCGTCTTTGCACATATAGTATATATTTTAGTGTGTATGAATTAATCGTCTTTGCACATATAGTATATATTTTAGTGTGTATGAATTAATCGTCTTTGCACATATAGTATATATTTTAGTGTGTATGTGTCAATCGTCTCTGCACATATTTACCAGATTTTACACGTTTTTATTCATATTTGAACGGATATTTCCCGTACTCACTCATACCTGCGCATTAGCGCCGACATGAAATATCACTGCATGTTGAGTTAGAAAAGATCAACGGCAAACAAATACCTGGAGAAGAGTGGAAAAGTAAGCATATCAAGTTCACAACTATTGAAGTGTTAATCCTACGTTTCAAAGAATGTGACAATGATATTCCAATGTATACAGATTCAGAAGTCCAGGTTCTAATATGTGAGAATTCTTCAGACAAGGATATTATTGTCTGCACTGATGATCTGTGGTTCCGTACATGCGCAGTGCTTGGGTATTCATGGTTCAATAAAGTGGTAAGTGTATTAGGGAAAATGTGGTGCTTTCTATACAACCATTAGTAGTATGATGATGGAGGTGATGGTAGTGACAAACGTAATGGTATGGCTGGAGTCACAGAGGGCTATAGGTGCCTGTTTTCTTACTGATTCTATGAGTATGCTTGGAAAAAATATTCAGTCAAGATATCTATACCGTTAGTGGCTTGAGTCAATGACGAAATCTGTACCGAAGAGAGTCACCTTCATTATTTTACATGGACACTTGGGTGTAGAGGGAATGAAAATAGCAGACAGACTTACCATCGTTGCCACATTGGCTAGTGGCAGTTCGATAGACCCGTGCTGATATTTTGAAAGCAATTATGGAGTTTGACCAGTTGAAAGATGTAGGGTGTATTTCTTCTTTCGAATCTATGGCTAGAATACAGGACATGGTCAAGTGAAACGTGGTGTTGCAAGAAACGAGCGACATTTAGGAATTTAAAAAAAAGATGTATCAAATAACACATAATCATAACAGTATGGCAACCACGTGCTAAAATACATGCTGAATATATCGGGTCTCCTTTATGGACGTTCAGAGTGTCGTGATGATGATATGATGACTAACTAACTAATTATCTAACTAACTAACTTAATGCTAATACGTTCATCTTCATATTTTCCACTATATTTTCCATGTCTAATTTTCAATTTTCAATGAGACTTTCCAGATGTCGATCGTTGCTTTTCTATTTATTTTGATTTTGCAAACTCGTGACTTTTTCACGTCACTGCTAACCATCGAAAAATAAAACCTTTAGCTGCTAAATTGGGAATCAATTTAACGTGACGCATTATATTTTGTCCGTGATTTTCATTGGCTGTCGAAATAACATATATACAATTTCATCAATGAAATAACGAGGTGAGTCAAATACGTCACATTAAAATGAATATACAGATATGACAGCAGGGCTGTATAATTGACGATACACACGGATAAAGGATAAGTTGACATTTTTCCCTGTTGTTCATAGTTCACGTTCCATATAATTTGTATCTCCAGCTTTCTTATGGTTTGTGTTCCTTAAATGCTGGGTGATTTGTGTTCCTTAAATGCTGGATGATTTGTGCTCAAATGTCGTTCCAAGCAAACAGGTCGCATTGCGTCATGACGTAGAACATTGGTTCTAACATTCAAAAGAAGAGTTAAAGAAGTGGGCACCTATGGCTATGTCAATAGCAACGTCATACAGCGGAATAAAGATCAAGCATGAGGATGGTTAACTTTAAGCGTTGTGACCGGCGTGTAAGTACGAGAAGAAGTTCTCAATGCGCAGGTAAAACGATCAGGGAATTTGAGTAGGTAGTCACACAAAAGGTAACATAGGTCTGCATCGTGAGTGATTCTATGAGTATGATTAGGACAGTACAAGTGGGTCTCGTTCGCGAACATGGAATTGAGGCCTTGAGAAAGGCGAAGCTTAAAGTGGTTACACTTATTTTCGTGCCGGGGCATGTGGGAATTCGAGGCAATGAAAGAGCAGATCAACTGGCGTCATGCGCTATTGTGGCATAGGGTGATGTGACAATGGATGGAGCTGACGATTTAAACTCTTTAAGATATATAATACGCGAGAGTGCGACTAGTGTGGATGATGATTCCTTTTCAATGGCTAGGATTAACGATCAGGGTTTCAAATGCGGTGTTGCTAGAAGTGAATATTTTAGAGGGCGCAGAAGAATGGGGGTCAACCAGCAGAGGACCGGTACTGTTAGCAAACGCATAATGGCAGATACACTCAGGGAGAGATCGAAGCAACTATGGTCATGTCAAGTTTACAGTGATGATGATCCGACGACTAACTAACTAAAAAACTGCAGGAGAAACAAACACCTAATATTTAAGTTTCGAGCAGAAAATGCGAGTCAATAGCCATTGAAACCGTATCATACACCAGCAACTGTGAAACTGTTCACAGTGCTCTCATCCTAACGAAACTGGCGAATACCTCCTTAATGAGAGATAGTGGATGTTAGAGGTATGTTGCAGCCAACATTCGTTGCGGACACTTAATAATGACGACGACAATATATTGGCTTGTGTTTTTAATGTTTTTTGTCCAGAAGCCAACAGTTCTGCCCTTCCTGGTCTTTGCATACTCTCCTATTGCCTCTTTGTCCTTTATTTTCTCATAACATTTCTACAAACTGTTAATTTCAAATGTGAATATCGTCTTTCTATTACTGATGACATTTCCCGTGTCTCATAACTGAATGTCACAACCAAATGTCATCTCGCGAAAAATATACTTTTAAAAATAATTGACGCATTCATCGTCCGAACTACATAAGGCAAGAACACAGAGAACCTGGGATATTATAATCGTCAATACCCGGGATGTTAGTCCAAAGAGTAGTTTATAGAAGAAAATATTTATCTTGCTATAGATGGACTCAGTCAATGACTGAGTCAAGAACTATGGGATTGTGCTGTAATATTAATGCAACTGATGATGCTCATTGATGTGGTGAATTGACAATAAGCAATTATATGTAGAAACGTTTCCGTTCGCGTTCATAGTTTACTTAATCAGTTAACTAAATAGTTAGTTTAATAGTTAAATAGAATACGCACGCTGCACACCAGAAATTTACTGCGACACACATTCTAAAAGAATAGTTCACTCCCCGCCTGTGTGTTGCCGGGCCCGAAAGAGGAGCAAAGAATAGCAACACTGTTTACCTTTCATGCATGTCGTACGAGGAGACTAAGGAGGTTATGGGATGGTGTTGGCTGTCCCTTCCCATATAGGGTCATTGACCCAAAACCATGCTGAAGTCGGATATGTCAGGTCGAAAGGCGCAGATATCGCAGCAATGCTGTAAACTATGACACAGCGCATTTCGTTCTCCGGACTACATCCTGCTGATCTGCAGGAGTTTGAGAACGAACGCAGAAGAAGAAGAAGAAGAAGAAGCTCACTCCATATTATAAAACCGTTATATGCCGAATGAATTGAGTCCGGTGCAGGTTAAGAGTGAGCACCTAATCAGTAAATCGAGGAATTTCATGATACTCCTTCGCAGTCGATGATGTGCTAGCAAGTTAAAAAACTTTCCTTCCATTGATTTCTATTGCGTTTCTCTGCCTCTTCCACTAGCCTATATTGCGCTTCGCTGCCCCTTCTACTGACTTCTGTTGTGTTTCTCTGCCTTTCTACTGACTAACATTGCGTTTCGCTGCCCCTTCCATTGACCTATTATTACGTTTCTCTGCGGGTTCTACAGACTTCTATTGTGTTTCTCTGCCCAATTCACTGATTTCTAATAGATAACATGTGGCATCGTGCTCTTGTGATGGTGATGATGATGACGATGTGATGGTGATGGTGATGATGGTGATGATGACGATGATGACGATGGTGATGACGATGGTGATGATGATAATGGTGATGATGACGATGATGATGATGACGATGGTGATGACGATGATAGTGATGACGATGGTGATGACGATGGTGATGACGATGGTGATGACGATGATGATGATGACGATGGTGATGACGATGGTGATGATGATGATGGTGATGACGATGGTGATGATGATGATGGTGATAGTGATGATGACGATGGTGATGATGACGATGGTGATGACGATGGTGATGATGATGATGATGATAGTGATGATGACGATGGTGATGATGACGATGGTGATGATGATGATGACGATGGTGATGATGACGATGATGATGATGACGATGATAATGATGATGATGACGATGATGATGATGACGATGGTGATGATGACGATGACGATGGTGATGATGACGATGGTGATGACGATGATGATGATGATGATGGTGATGGTGATGATGACGATGATGATGATGACGATGATAATGATGATGATGGTGATGGTGATGATGACGATGGTGATGATGACGATGATGATGATGATGACGATGATAATGATGATGATGGTGATGGTGATGATGACGATGGTGATGATGACGATGGTGATGACGATGATGATGATGATGATGGTGATGGTGATGATGACGATGGTGATGATGACGATGATGATGATGACGATAGTGATGGTGATGATGACGATGGTGATGACGATGGTGACGATGACGATGGTGATGGTGATGATGACGATCGTCATAGCGAAATGACCGCTGTTTTCTGCAGCAGGGTAGCTTGTGACAGCCTCTAACCTTTCTTATAAAAGCGAATGTCCTCAGTTGAATAACCGATACGATACAAAACCCCACAGGACGTGTGCTGTCACAATGGCACTGTTTACGTCTCAGAACAGGACACAACCGACTCCGCAGTCACATGTATACAAAGTTCGACATTGGCAACACTGCTATGTGTACAAGTGGACAGGCAACACAGAGTGCCAAACATATACTTCAAGAGTGTTCTGAGCATGAAACCCTGAGGCAGACATATTGGCCAGAGGAAACAACAATGGAATCAAAGCTCTATGGGATACTGTATGAACTACATAAGACAGTGACTTTTATTAAGTAGACAGAATTACAGATATAGACATGTTTCAAGTGAACGAAAGAAGAAGAAGTAGAATGACACTGTTTGAGTGCACGAGGTCCCACATTGCTGTAGTGCAGACGCCGGGCTAGCAGATAACCAAAATCCTAAAAGTTTCTCCTCCTGGTGCACCCTGGAAACAGAAACACAGCTGCTCTTGCTGTGTTCCTGGCTAACACGTTTAGTCTCGTGTCCGTGAATGGGAGGCTGTTGTTTGCTTGTTTCTTTGTGTGAAAACCCCAGGAATTGCGAGTGATTAGTTCTTACTTCCTATGTACAGTGAAGTTTTTTTTCTGAGTTTTCTTTCATGCCCAGGAGACTTCAACTTTCGGCTTAGTGCAAGACGAAATGAGAACTGCCAGAAAAGAGACAACAATATCTTCGAGACCTCTACGCCACAATATTAAGTAGCAATGTCGACACACTGTGAAGTAAGGTATCCGAACATTTCACCTCGGTTTGCCACAAAGCAGAAATATTGAAAGTGCGGTCACTGTCGATGTCCTGACCGTGCGCTTGTCTTTGTAAGGATAACATATTGAGTATAATGAGAGAATCAGACTTGTACGAGCGGTTCACGATATCGGTGAATGACACCCCGACCGAGATGACGAGCAAACCTGGACCCAACTCTGCTGTCCAGCTTTCCTATACCAGAATCATACTCAAAGATGAGAAAGGGTTCAGTAGCCGATGGACGCAGGCATAATACGTCTAATTACGCGAGGCAAGTTTACTGGCAGCGGAACATCTCGTGCGAGACAGACGTACTCGACCCAAACCTAAATCCCTGATTACCACCTCCTTGGCGACTGCCACCCATGGACATTTTTTTTGTCCTGTAAAGTCCAAGGACACAGCTGGTGATAAACCGTCACGTCGAAGAGTAGACACAAATCCTCGCGACAGATAGGTAGACTCACAGGCTAGGGAAGCAAACCTAAAGTAGAAGACTAGAAGTCTTAGTTCTGCTTGCCATATGGACGTGCCCTGTACTAGAAGTCTTAGTTCTGCTTGCCACATGGACGTGCCCTGTACAAAAAAATCCGGGTACTGCTTGCTACACGGACGTGTCCTGTACTAGAAGTCCGTGTACTGCTTGTCACAAGAGCGTGCCCTGTACTATAAATCCGTATATTGCTTTCCACACGGACGTGCCCTGTACTGGAAGTCCGTGTAATGTTTGCCACACGGACGTTGTCTGTACTAGAAGTCCGTGTAATGCTTGCTAAACGAACGTGCCATTTACTAGAAGTCTAAGCACTGTATACTACGCGGATGTGCTACTCTGATAAAAACACTTATGTTTCTCATAAGATGGTGTTTTACGAAGTAACTTCCCACCTCTTGGCACTGGTATCATCTATTGGATCCAACTTTGTGGGCCATCAAAAGGTGAACATACCTGATGGTGGTAATATCGCTCTGGCGTTATAACTGTCCACAACTAGAAGCACATACATATTTTGTTTAACTAGTTCCATCAAACATAATCAGGAATAGCCTTCAACATCTGCTAGTTAGGCTAATAATATTTCTTCCTTGTGTCGTTAATGTATATATATCTGACATTTGTAGCATAATTCGTGTATACCAATCCTGCCAAATAATCTTTTTTTTAACCCATTGTTACATAATTTCCTTACATTTACATTTATACATGCGTGTTTTATTATTCAGCGCGGGGACACAACGAAATGACAGGTCATTCGTTATTTGATGACAGATTAATGCGCCATTCTGTTCCGGATCGCATCATTGAAAAAAAACCCCGTTCTGGTTAACATAAACATGAAAATCCAGGTTCTTAATCATCATCGTGCATCATAAATGGATGGGAGATAATCAATTCCCCCAGAAGATGTTACTGGAGAGATTAGATCATACAGACAAAGCCCTGTGTTACATATGCTCTTACATATGTCATTCCGTTACGATTCTTATATGTTTATATATGTTTTATATATTATGTATATATTATTGTTGAATCACTTTACACATATGCATGTAGTGCTGTCTTGACAACCATTTTTGAGACTAACGGACTTGAACCAGAATAACACAGTTCTAACGGTATCGAATCGACTGGCAACTATGGTAAACGAGTTTTTCCGTATTTGACTAACAGCATCTCCCAAAAAGATGCGATTTTGTCAAGACATACAAATTGTGTACACGCATCACTGAGAGCGGACCAATCAAGACAAGGGCTATCACAACAACAACAACAACAAACATCCTCAAGGACTGAAGTCTCCTATTTAACACAAACATATAACATCTGTATTCGTACTAATGTATCCTTTTGCTTCCTATTTGAATTTTCTTGTCAAACATTACAGCTGGAGAGTTCTTTAAAATACATTTTTTCATCTTATAGCTGGGTCGAAGCAAGAATTACAAGAGTTAACAGCAAAGTTGGAAAAAAGTTATCAGCAAGTACGAAATGAATATAAACACAGAAAAGAGCAATATCTTTGTTAACAGCAGAGACACAGTAGAACAGAGACACATCTTGATCAATGGATATAAGCTGGAGGAGGTGAATACATTCAAACACCTCGGATCCAGCATAGCGATACATTGCGATATAAAATGCAAAGCAGAATTTAAAATAAGGCTGGAGATGTCTTTAGCGCACTTGTCAAGGCTAAGGTTGATTTGGAAATCAACTTCAGTGTTGGAGTGAAAGTCAGACTGTATAAGTCACTAGTCCTTTCTGTTGTGATGTATGGTTGTCAGAGTTGGACACTCACTGTGGACATGGAGAGACGATTACAGGTTTTCCAGTACAAATGCTAAACGAACTCTTTCAATAGTAAAATGACCAAAACTAGCATTATTTGGACATGTATGTAGACATGATTTGTTGTCATAAACAATACCGCAGGGAACTGTTGAGGGTTGGAGGAGAAGAGTAGCTAAAAAAAGACATATACAGACAACATCAAGGAATGAACAGGACAAGATTTTTCCTCATTCATCCACATCGTTGAAGATAGAGATCGCTGGAGAATACTGTGTACTGAAGCATCCAATGTGGTACCCATATCTCCCTGACGGGTTACGGGTTTATTGATGGATAGATATATTTTGAGGGGGAGGGGGATTTTTATTTTATAGAAGCTGTGGATAGTAGAATTAGGTGTATGGGAGGATTGGGTGATTAAGACATAAGGTATGGGGAGAATTCAGTGGTGGGTAGTTGATATTTATGCAAAAGTCTGAGCTGTGGAGATTTTATATATGTGGTGAATTGAGTTGTGGATAATTTCAGAATGATCGTCTCTAATAAAGACCTTTCAGCTGAAATAATTAGGACCCCCATTCGTTACGTTTTTCAATATTGATGTGATTTTGGTTGGTCAAAATTTACATACCTGGAATCGCATGCCAAAAATAGATAAGGCTTCTCCAAGTATATACATAGTGAGCAACCGAAATACCAACAAGGGCCACCGTCCGGTCACGTGTGTTTGCACTTGTTACCGCATTAATCTCTCCATCAGTCAGCCATCATTATTCAACCATTTTCTCACAACGAAGAACGACTCTTTCAAACGTGAGGTGAGAACACTGTTGAAATCTCTTCATTTGTAGTGTTTCATCCATCACTAATACTATTCCTTCAGTCATTTAATACTGTTGTTTCACTGTCCCTTATGTTGATCTTCCGGGAATGAAATCCATTTAGTCAGAAACTCAAACGTGCACTGTGGGATTGTTAAACGCTGCACATAGACGCTGGTTAAAATAGATTCAAGCCAAAAACAGTCATAAACAACAGACAACACTCAGAGTCTCTCGTATAAAAAAACATGTGTCGAGGATTTATAGGAAAATGTAATGACACGATCTATGTTGTGGTATAATTTTCTAATGATTTTATTTGTTTGTTTGTTTATTTGTTTGTTTGTTTATTTGTTTGTTTGTTTTCTTGCTTGCTTGTTTGTGTGTTTGCTTGTTTGTTTGTGTGTTTGTTTCTGTTGGTGAGAGAACGTAGATATGTGCTAGAACTATAATGCTTTAATTTTGCAATTGTAATCTAAAGCGATTTGAGCGATAATGCAATGCAATCACGGGTTGAAGTTGAGAAAAGCTACTGCTAGTTGTAAATTGGTACTACCATGGTATATTTTCTATACGTGAATTGGTACTACCATGGGATATTTGCTATACGTGAATTGGTACTGCCATGGGATATTTGCTATACGTGAATTGGTACCACCATGGTATATTTTCTATACGTGAATTGGTACTACCATGGGATATTTTCTATACGTGAATTGGTACTACCATGGGATATTTTCTATACGTGAATTGATACTGTGATCATGTGACGTATTCCTTCCAGAACGTTGTCTTCCCAATGAACTCTCTGAACCTCTCTCTGTCTTGGGCGATGTGGCTTGCATTTTCTAGCGATGTATTCATGTTATCTTTAATGTCGTCAGGCTACCATGGTACTACCATGGTACTACCATGCGATATTTTCTATACGTGAATTGGTACTACCATGGGATATTTTCTATACGTGAATTGGTACCACCATGGGATCATTTTTATATGTGATATGGTACTACCATATGGTACCTTTTATATGTGATATGGTACTACCATAGGGTACCTTTTATATGTGATATGGTACTACCATAGGGTACCTTTTATATGTGTTATGGTACTACTTTGGATATTCTATATGAACTAGTTGGATTAAAATGTAAGACAATAAAATGCCAAATTGAAAATCCCAGTGAAAATGCAAGTATACGCCTACGCCTAAACATCATTAAGATGTCATTAATAAAAATGTTGGATCATACAAGCAAACCCTCTATCATCCTTATCTTGAATATGTCAGATCAGTAATGCTTATAATCTTCCTCTTCCGACCGTCATCAGATATCTACATCAGATATCTACCAAGATCTGTGATTCATCTGTGGAGTGTGCGATCAACACCCACCGCAATCTGTGAGATAGATGCAAATGTAGAGCTGCAGGATTTCAGACGGAAAAGAACATTGACGATAAATGAAGTGCTGCAGGATTTCAGACGGAAAAGAACATTAACGAAAAATGTAGAGCTGCAGGATTTCAGATGGAAAAGAACATTGACGAAAAATGTAGAGCTGCAGGATTTCAGACGGAAAAGAACATTAACGAAAAATGTAGAGCTGCAGGATTTCAGATGGAAAAGAACATTGACGAAAAATGCAGCGCTGCAGGATTTTAGACGGAAAAGAACATTGACGAAAAATGTAGATCTGCAGGATATCAGACGGAAAATAACATTGACGAAAAATGTAGAGCTGCAGGATTTCAGACGGAAAAGAACATTGACCGAAAATGTAGAGCTGCAGGATTTCAGACGGAAAAGAACATTGACCGAAAATGTAGAGAGATACAAGAGACAAAAGAATGGTAACCCAGATAAAATAATTGATACTTAGAAACAAATTTAAATTAAAAAAACCAATAGCAACTATTTCTCCTAGTCACAGCAGAATAAGAGAATAACACACATCATCTATCACACGATAAAGATCTGGGAAAAAACATATTGGAAGACTCCCCCACCCCCCCCCCTCACCCCCTCTTTCCGGGAGAACTTGAATCAACCAACTATCCATAATAATTCATAGATAAAAGATGCAGTAAGTGAAAACTACACACACTCTGTAAGACGCGTGCTTGTCGTTGACATCTTGCTTGTTGAAGCAGCAGAAATTGTCTTACATGTTGTTGGCTTAAACAATCAGAAATTGTCTTACATGTTGTTGGCTTAAACAATCAAGATTTGTCTTACATGTTGCTGGCTTAAACAATCAAAATGTGTCTTACATGTTGCTGGCTTAAACAATCAAAATTTGTCTTACATGTTGTTGGCTTAAACAATCAAAATTTGTCTTACATGTTGCTGGCTTAAACAATCAAAATGTGTCTTACATGTTGCTGGCTTAAACAATCAAAATGTGTCTTACATGTTGGTTACTTAAACGATCAAAATTTGTCTTACATGTTGGTGGCTTAAACAATTCTTTTTCTTCTTCTGTGTTCGCTCTCAAACTCCTGCAGATTAGAAAGCTTTAGTCCGGCGAACGGAATGCGTTGTGTCATGGATTACAACATTGCTGCGATATCTGTGCCTTTTGGTCTGACACATCCGACTTCAGCATGGCTTTGGGTCACTGACCCTATATGGGATGGGGCAGCCAACTCCATCCCATAACTTCCTTAGTCGTCGTTTACGACATGCATGGAAGGTAAACAGTGTTTCTATTCTTTGCTCCCCTGTCGGGCCCCGGCAACACACGGGCTGCTTAAACAATTAAAATTTGTCTTACATGTTGTTTGCTTAAACGATCAAAAATTGTCTTACATGTTGGTTACTTAAACAATCAAAA
Organism: Meghimatium bilineatum; assembly: GCA_034231615.1. NCBI lineage: Eukaryota > Metazoa > Mollusca > Gastropoda > Stylommatophora > Philomycidae > Meghimatium > Meghimatium bilineatum. Next base: position 22,182,743 of record CM067322.1, read on the forward strand.
ATTGTCTTACATGTTGGTTACTTAAACAATCAGAAATAGTCGTACTTAATGTTTGCTTATACAGTTGGAAAAGAAATTGTCGTACATGTTGGTTACTTAAACAGCAAAAATTGTCTTACAAGTTGATTGCTTAAATAGTCAGAAATTGTATGACGTGGTGGCTGCTTGAAAGTCAAAAATTGTCTTACTTGATAATTGCTTAAATAGTCAGAAATTGTCTTACATGTTGGTTTCTTGAGAAGCCATGAATTAAAATTAGCAGGAATTTTCAAACATTTGGTTGGTTGGTTGCTAATTCAGCAGTCTATTGGCTCACGTCCTTTGACCCATTTAAATCTTTTAGACTTCAAGTTTCATTTGTTCTTACTTTCACCTGTATACCATTGCAATTGTTATCATGTTTTCGTATATTTCCCGTGCAGTTTTGTTTTACTACACCCACTTATTTGCGTTCATTCTCAAACTCCCACCGGATCTATCTTGAACAGGACAGCGGTTCCACTAGATTTTCAGTAAATGCGGTGTGACCAGGGTTTTTTTACACCAATATCCCGTTACATCCGAATTAGGAGATATTACTGTGCATCATTATTAAAGATTGTCTCCAGTCTTTGCAAACAGTCGAAACGTCATCTGTCTTTGTGTTTTTCATGTCAGCAAATTGTTTTTACTATTGGCAATACTTTAATGTACCTATTTTAGTTCATACTCGCATTCACCGTGTGTTACCTCAGTCCCCATATTTCTACCCTGATAAACTATTTCTGACACTCTGGTGATTTATCTCAGTATATCTTTTTAATTGCACGCGGAGTCATCACATAAATGATTATTTTTCGCTTTCGCAATTACACATACCTACCACATTACACATGTCATTATTACATTGTCTGTGCTGTGATGGTAAGCACAGTGTGTCCATCCATTACAGCTTATGGGTCACAACAGCTCTTTTTTTGTCATGCTCCTGTTAGCCATATTGTTGATCCATGAGCAGCGAAGTCATATGTCTCTGATGCAATAGATATTTTAAACCCTTTGTTTCCATGAGAGAAAATTGAATTTATCATATTTGTTACTCAGTCATACAAACACAGACTACAAAACTAATAGTTCGCTGGTGAACTATTTCATCTTCTATAGCCTGTCCATTTCTATAGATAATATCACACGAAGCATCTAAAAATTAGTGACACAAAGAGATTGTTTCATCTAAATTCAAATTGGCTTGAATAGTTTCACTGAAAATTTCGCCCTCGACCTTTGTCTCGGTGCCTGGTTATCGGCTTGACGATACTCGTGTGTGTCTTCAAATTTCCGCTATGCTGAAGCGTCAATAAAGTATTTACATATAAATGAAATTATTGTTGATGAATTCTTCCTAAATATCACGGCGATCTACGGGTCGATTTCTCCACTTTAAATCTGTTACAATCGATGTGGATTATTGGCAGCAAGAAGATCAATAACTGAAGGATGTTTCAGTAGTTTGCTATCTGTCTAGCGCTGTTAAGAAATATTTTACCTTTTTTTAAAGTTTGTAGATTATTATTTCCGGGCACAATGATGAACCCATAATTTTTGGCTGTAATAATTTTAATCTAGGCGATAACTATATTTTGTAGGTTGCCATTGGTTTCTGGACATTCCGAAAGCGCAACTGTCTGCGGTGTATTTTAGCCTGGTAACGAAACAGTCTGAAACTCGCTCTGTATCTATACATATAAAAATTGGCAGTGTGGGTATTGGAAGACTTGTATCCACTGCATACACGATCAATGAATTGAAAGCGATACTGGAATGTGCTGAACTTGCTCGACAAACGCCTGCTGGATGTGGACGCTGAAATGTAAGATGTATCCAGCTTACTCTTGGGAGAGTTCCAGTTCCACATTAGGTATGTAACGAAAAGAACTTGGAACCAGCAGGGCAAAATAAGGAGCAGGTTTAGCTACAATCATCAGTGCGCATACACTTGGACATTAGCATTTGGAGAATGAGAACCTATAAGTTTACTCAAATATCATCTACCAGATGGAGTAAATCTGGCACGAAGCGAACATGCCTTATCATGGCTAAATCTGGGGGTCTATGGGCGATTTAGTTTGTTGCAGAATAAACATGGGAACGATCCATCGATAGACTGTTCCATCTTACGTTTCTAGGTAAATGATACATGATTGTTTGACTGAGCAGGTTACATGAAGAAAGTGTCTTGCAAATTTTGAACTACCCCCTTCTCGGTTCTGTTGATATGACAATCAATACAAGGTAACTGCGTGAAACGTAACACCAATTGTACTTACGTAATACACAGGTTTATATAATCGCTTAAAACAGACACGACGCTTGATTCTGTTAATGAGATCCAAAGAAAAGGCAAGGCCCATAGGTTTGGTATAATGACAAATATACGAGTTAAGAAAAATAAAATAATTCGGTATTTAAACTCGCTTTACTACGCTTACCATTTATGAGTATCCATTTGAATGTAATGAAGACTACAACAAAAACCGGAACAAAGTTGTCTTTGATTTTAATTCATTGATTGTTTTCCGTGCTGTAAGAAGGGTATCACACCAATTCTTCGTTTTGGATGTGAAGCAAGGACAGTATACAAGAAAAGCTCACAGTGAGTTACTGGATACATACTGAGATGTGAAGCACAGTATACAAGAAAAGCTCACAGTGAGTTAGTTAGTGGATACATACTGAGATGTGAAGCAAAGACAGTATACACGAAAAGCTCACAGTGAGTTACTGGATACATACTGAGATGTGAAGCAAGGACAGTATACAAGAAAAGCTCACAGTGAGTTACTGGATACATACTGAGATGTGAAGCACAGTATACAAGAAAAGCTCACAGTGAGTTACTGGATACATACTGAGATGTGAAGCAAAGACAGTATACAAGAAAAGCTCATAGTGAGTTAGTTAGTGGATACATACTGAGATGTGAAGCAAAGACAGTATACACGAAAAGCTCACAGTGAGTTAGTGGATACTGAGATGTGATTTGAGAAGAATGATGAAGCTTGTAGAGATAAAAACTAGTGAGGAAGTCATCAAAAATGTTGGAGTTAAAGGGCAAATTATAATAAAAATTATAAGCAATCAAGATTTTCAGGTATGTGATGAGGAGAGGAGAACTTTAGCATTTAGAAACCACCGGAGAAATCAAGGGAAGAAGAGACAGAGGAAGACAAAGAGAAAAGGTGCTGTATGGGTTGTTACTTTGGCATGACAGAATATCTCCAATTGAATTTATTAACTACAATAAATGGAATTATGGAGAAACATTATCGCCTACGCCACTCGGTATAGCCCTGGATTGATTGAAGATAGCAATTTGCAGTGACCAATAAGTTAAGATAATGAAAGTGCAGTTAGAACAAATGCAGGACTTACTAAGTGGCTTTCAGTAACACCTGAAGATAGACAGGTTTGTGTCTTATCGCTATTATTGTTTATCATTTATATGGATAATATTACCTAAACAGTAGAAACACCACCAGAAGCTTACCATCCAAATGACATAACTGAACTACGTTTTGCTGACGATCAGTGTTAACTCCACAGTTCAAGTGAAGAGCTTCAAGATCACATAATCCTACTCAAAGAAAGCTGTCTCAATCACAACACGAAGAACATCGAGTAAAAACAGAAGTTCTATCTATAGGCAGAAAACCTAATACAATCAACATAAAAACAAATGATCAACTACTGAAGCAAGTGCAGAAATTTAAATATCAAGGGAGCATTTCTACAGCCGATGGAAGAATGGACAGAGAGCTCAAGACAAGAATTCAAAAAGTTAATTACGTAAATTATGAACATACACTAATTTTGAAATACACATCTATCCAGATGGAAACCAAAAAAAACAAATCGTAAATTAAATGTTTCAACATTATGTTTTCAATGTCAGACATGGCCTCTAACTAAAGAACAAGAGAGAAAGCTACTACGTGTGAAATGACATGTGTAAGAAAGTAACAAACAGAACTAGAAGAAATCCTGTGAGAGATGAGGAGATTACAAGCACTGTTGGAACATCAGTGGTCAAGTATATTGAAAAACAGGGATTGAAATGGTTCGGTAAGTTAATGAGAATGAACCCTTATTGGCCAGGGGCAAGGCATAGAATATGAAAATGGAAACAACGATATACAGAGGAAGACCACGCAGAAGAAGATGGATTGAAGGAGTTACCAGCATTCTGACACGGCACAGCATTTATGCATATCAAGCGCCAAGACGTGCAATATCCCGAAAATGATCGTCATTCAATCCTGCGACGCCTCACAACATAAGCGGTGACAAGACAATATATAGATAGAACATGTTATTAGAAATTATTATATTTTCTAGCGATAATTGTTGCATGTTAGCTCTGATTCATTCTTTGTTGCATGTTAGCTCTGATTCATTCTGTGTTGCATGTTAGCTCTGATTCATTCTTTGTTGCATGTTAGCTCTGATTCATTCTTTGTTGCATGTTAGCTCTGATTCATTCTTTGTTGCATGTTAGCTCTGATTCATTCTGTGTTGCATGTTAGCTCTGATTCATTCTTTGTTGCATGTTAGCTCTGATTCATTCTTTGTTGCATGTTAGCTCTGATTCATTCTTTGTTGCATGTTAGCTCTGATTCATTCTTTGTTGCATGTTAGCTCTGATTCATTCTGTGTTGCATGTTAGCTCTGATTCATTCTTTGTTGCATGTTAGCTCTGATTCATTCTTTGTTGCATGTTAGCTCTGATTCATTCTTTGTTGCATGTTAGCTCTGATTCATTCATGTCTACGTCTCTCATTACATGTTATTCATTTATATTTTACATTGAAATGACATTATCGACTTTGCATCTCAGCAACAACAACACAAGCCTTCCTTCCCTGTTCACTGATGGACAATATGGTTAACTTGGGCATCTAAAAAAACAAGATGTTGTGAATCAACATCGACCTAAAACAAACCGATTTTTAGATGACCAATATCGGATTAGACGATTATTAATTGATTGCAGAAGTTGTGTCACATCAAAAACGTAGAAACAGCTAAAATAAACCGTTGTATGTAGAGCTAATATTCAACATTTCGTGTGTGCGCGCGCGCGCGCGCGCGTGTGTGTGTGTGTGTGTGTGTGTTCGTTCTCAAACTAGCACCAGATCTCTCTTACAGTAGGATAATATTCCCTCTAGATCTCTATTACAGCAGGTCATGGTACCACTAGATGTCTCTTACAGCAGGACAATCGTACCACTAGATGTCTCTTACAGCAGGACAATGGTCCCACTAGATATCTCTTACAGCAGGACAATGGTCCCACTAGATATCTCTTACAGAAGGACAATGGTACCACTAGATGTCTCTTACAGCAGGACAATGGTCCCACTAGATATCTCTTACAGCAGGACAATGGTCCCACTAGATATCTCTTACGGAAGGACAATGGTACCACTAGATGTCTCTTACAGCAGAACATGGTACCACTAGATGTCTCTTACAGCAGGACAATGGTACCACTTGATCTCTCTTACAGCAGGACATGGTACCAATAGATATCTCTTACAGCAGGACAATGGTCCCATTAGATTCCCAGCAAGATGTATTCCGAGAAAACGGAAACGCGTTATGTCACCGTTTTATTTGTGTCAATGGTTCGATACATCAAACTTTGGTAATGGTAACTAATTGGTTCAGTAGTTTTATCACTTTCACTGAATGGTGGACGTCTGTAACCATATCGCTAGTAGGCATGTCGTACTAGAGAACTTGTTCCCATACTTACAATCAGGTCACCAACATTAAAACTACTATAATCAAATTTCGAATCCATCAAGATGAACAGAAATGTGTACAAGTGCTAACATAGTCACAGCTGCCCATAGCGGACTAGTTGCTTAGTATTTGATCTCCGAAATTACATTTATATAATATTACTAGTAGTATATTTTTTTTAAAATAATTACCTGTTACTTCGAGGAACGATCCGTTCAACCACAAGTATATATATTTTGATTATATTAGGGCCATTTGACGTAAGAAAAAACAACAACCGAAAGTCAAGGCTCTGGTCACCATGACCACGTTTAATATATTTTCAGTTGTTTAATTTCCTCTCCAAGTGTTTAATTTCCTCTCCGATTGTTTAATTTCCTCTCCGATTGTTTAATTTCCTCTCCGATTGTTTAATTTCCTCTCCGATTGTTTAATTTCCTCTCCGATTGTTTAGTTTCTTCTCCAGCTTTTTAATTTCTTCTTCACTTGTTTAACATCTTTTCAGTTCATTTCTTTTCTTCGTCAGTGGTTTACATTTCGTCTAGTGTTGTATAATGAATTATCCAGTTGTTTAAATTATTGTCCAGTTGTTGTAATTATTCTCCAGTTGTTTAAATTTTTCTCCAGTTGTTTTAATTATTCTCCAGTTGTTTTAATTATTCTCCAGTTGTTTTAATTATTCTCCAGTTGTTTAATTATTCTCCAGTTGTTTTAATTATTCTCCAGTTGTTTTAATTATTCTCCAGTTGTTTTAATTATTCTCCAGTTGTTCATTTATTTTTCAGTTTTTCAATTTCTTCAACAATTGTTTAGTTCCTTCTACAGTTGTTTAATTTCATCTTCAATTGTTTATTTTTGTTCACAGTTGTTTAATTTCTTCTCCGGTTGTTTAACTTTTCTCCAGTTATTTCATTTTCACTTTTTCTGTTCAATTTCTACTACAGCTGCTTCACTTCTACCCCGGCTGTTTCACTTCTGTCAGGGCTGTTTCACTTCTACTTCGGCTGTTTCAATTCTGCCAGGGCTGTTTCATTTCTACTTCGGCTGTCTCACGTCTACCCAGGTTGTTTCACTTCTACCCTGGATGTTTCACTTCTACCTTGGCTGTTTCACTTCTACCCAGGCTGTTCCACTTGTACTTTAACTGTTTCACATCTACTATGATTATTTTCTTGTCTCCTACAATAGTCACATTGTATACGTTGGTTGCTTCCTTTCGTCGCAGTTGATTTTTCTTTTTTTTTCTTTTCATTTCATCACATCTTACACGTGTAGCCTCATGTGCCTTATTTATGCGCTGGATTTGAACATCTGACGGGGGAGGTAGAGATAACTAACAGAATCGGCGAGACAAAGACAACATTCCAAAAAATCAAAAGGATATACCCTATAGATCTTTGCCAAATGAGACAAGATACATAGTTTCATAGTGCTAAATAGATTCTAATCTAAAATTTGAAAGAACAACGAGACGATAAATGAACACACAAAAATGATATCTGAGGTAGCATAGGTTTGTTTTTACAGAAGAATGTTAATAATCACATTCTTATTTATCATTTGGTGGCATTGTTTCCTGATGGTAATCTTATTTATGTATAATGAACTACTGAAGATTCTGCGTGTGGGAAGTTGATCTTACTGCACTCAGAAAAACGTTCACACATTATGTGGTGTCTCTTACGATTCAATAAATCAGGAGTGAATAAATTATCTCAAAAATTAGGCTGGGGGAAGGGAGTCTGAAATACTTACTGACAGTTGTTGCTTATGGGGGAGTTTGGATGTTAGGCGCCTTTGACAAAAGTTGATCTCAACACAACTTGTTCTTTTATATATATATATTCAAAATAGAGGTGGAAAAAAATCAGGAAGCTTTTTTTGTTCATTTTCTGCTACATTTATATTTTGTGGAGGGGTTTAAACATTTCTTTTTACGCATTTGAGCATGGGATGACCCAGAAGTTTGTTTGTTGATACGGAGGGGGTGGCGGAGAGAACTAGCAAATTTGTAGACATAATGTATTGCCAGTCCCTTATGCAAATAACTATGAGCTGAATACAAAATCCAGCCGAAGACGGATGTGTCGGTCCATTTGCGCAAATAAAACGGCGACCCAACGCATTTCCATTCTCTGGACTACATCCTGCTGGAGATCTAATAGGATCATGGTCCTGCTACAACAGAGATTCAGTGGGAGTTTGAGAATGAACGCGGAAGAAGAAGAAGAAGAATACACAATAAAAGTAAATATGGTTAACTGTTTGTTGAAAATTGGTAGCTAATCTCATTAAATATGTAGCTATAAAAACAGCATTTTGAGTTAAGTAGTGTGCCATTTCTTTTATAAATGGTCGGGTACAAATGTTATTATATATATATATATATTCGGCACCACAGTATTCTTTTCTGCTGTAATCTTTGACATAGTTTTGTATTCAGTAGTTTGCTAATGCTTTCTGAACGGTTAGGATGCTCAAGTCCTGCTATAAGATTTGAACTTTTCTTCTTGGCCGTCACGGTCGATATCCGTACATCACCACAGTCCAAAGCAATTGAAGTTTTACGTAGAACGAATACGCGGGATATACGTTCCACCAGTCTCTTATCCGTTATTGTCATGATAAAATACTTGTGTCATGTCTCTTGTACGTCATTGTCGTGATCAAATATTTGTGTCATGTCTCTTATACGTCATTGTCATGATCAAATATTAGTATCATATCTCTTATCCGTTATTGAAATTATCAAATATTTGTGTCTTCTTCTTCTTCTTTCTGTCCTCATGTACCTTTCGGTGTTGAGGGGAGAGTGAGTGTACGGTCGTTTGCCCTTCTATTTGCCTCCTCTGCTGTTATATTTCCGAAAAGATTTGTGTAATATCTCTTATCCGTCATTGTCATAATCAAATCTTTGTGTCATTTCTCTTGTACGTCATTGCCATGATCAAATATTTGTATCATATCTCTTATCCGTCATTGTCATGATCAAATATTTGTATTATATCTCTTATCCGTCATTGTCATGATCAAATATTAGTATCATATCTCTTATCCGTTATTGTTATGATCAAATATTAGTATCATATCTCTTATCCGTCATTGTTATGATCAAATCTTTGTGTCATATCTCTTATCCGTCATTGTTATGATCAAATATTAGTATCATATCTCTTATCCGTCTTTGTCATGATCAAATATTTGTGTAATATCTCTTTGTCTGTCGTTGCCATGATCAAACCTTTGTCCAATTACCAGCGACTATGTTCAACCCTGTGTCCAGTTACCAGCGACTATAAACAACCATGTACCCAGTTACCAGCGACTATAAACAACCATGTACCCATTTACCAGCTACTATGAAAAACTATGTACCCAGTTACCAGCGACTGTGTCCAATTACCAGCTATTATGATCAACCTTGTGTTCAGTTGTCAGAGGCTATGATCAACTCTATATCTTGTAACCAGAAGCTGTGATCAACCCTTTGTCCAGTTACCAAAAAATGTCTTCTTCTTTTATGTTTTTTCTGAAACTATTACAGTACGGCAGGAAATATTCTGGAGTACTGTGTACGTTGTGTAATAGTCTATAGCTTAACTGGGATATCTGCGACTTTCTTTCTGACACATCCGAATTAACATGACTTCTAGATAATTTTTACAGTATATGAGAAGGGACATCAAACTTCACCCAAGAAGCTATTTATTCACCTATTACATAACGTTTTGCAGGACACAGTATTGGTATACTTTGCTCAGCTTTTGGGCATCAGCACATTCGGGAGGTCATCAATTTTGTCTTCTATTGCAAATGGTTCCATGGTATTAGGACTTGTCGTACGTGCACACAAACAAACCGTTATAATCTTGTTATAATCTTGTTATAATCGTGTTATAATCGTGTTATAATCGTGTTATAATCTTGTTATAAATCTTGTTATAATCTTGTTATAATCGTGTTATAATCGTGTTATAATCTTGTTATAATCTTGTTATAATCGTGTTATAATCGTGTTATAATTTTAGTAACATGCTAATTTCATCCACTATCAATTTTTTCAACATTTCTGGAATCATCATCTAAATTATTTTTAAATAATAACTTTTCTAGGATTTTACTTCTAAAAACAAATATTTGGTTTCTATTTCTTAGGTTCCCATGATTCACTATGAAGAAGTTATCACGAGAATGCACGCGATCTAATCAGATGTACATTAACTTTCTCTGATGCGCATTAACTTTCTCTGATGTACATTAACTTTCTCAGATGTACATTAATTTTCTCTGATGTACATTCACTTTCCCTGATGATACCCATAAAATAAACTTATCAGTTTCTACAATTTGAAATATCGTGAACACAAATCTTCTCAACATTTGATTTGTATGTTTGATTCCCAGGAATATTAAGAAAAAATTCGCTCATGTTTTCTTATGTATAAAGGGGGGGGGGGGGTTATGTCTCGAGATTTTATTTCGTACCCGGAAGACTTCAGATAACGGCGGTTACCTCGGTAGACTGTTAAAAGATATCATTGCTCACTGTTAGAAGATATCATTGCTCACTGTTAGAAGATATCATTGCTCACTGTTAGAAGATATCATTGCTCACTGTTAGAAGATATGATTGCTCACTGTTAGAAGATATCATTGCTCACTGTTAAAAGATATCATTGCTCACTGTTAGAAGATATCATTGCTCACTGTTAGAAGATATCATTGCTCACTGTTAAAAGATATCATTGCTCACTGTTAAAAGATATCATTGCTCACTGTTAAAAGATATCATTGCTCACTGTTAAAAGATATCATTGCTCACTGTTAGAAGATATCATTGCTCACTGTTAGAAGATATCATTGCTCACTGTTAAAAGATATCATTGCTCACTGTTAGAAGATATCATTGCTCACTGTTAGAAGATATCATTGCTCACTGTTAGAGGATATCATTGCTCACTGTTAGAAGATATCATTGCTCACTGTTAAAAGATATCATTGCTCACTGTTAAAAGATATCATTGCTCACTGTTAAAAGATATCATTGCTCACTGTTAAAAGATATCATTGCTCACTGTTAGAAGATATCATTGCTCACTGTTAGAAGATATCATTGCTCACTGTTAAAAGATATCATTGCTCACTGTTAAAAGATATCATTGCTCACTGTTAAAAGATATCATTGCTCACTGTTAGAAGATATCATTGCTCACTGTTAGAAGATATCATTGCTCACTGTTAGAAGATATCATTGCTCACTGTTAGAAGATATCATTGCTCACTGTTAAAAGATATCATTGCTCACTGTTAAAAGATATCATTGCTCACTGTTAGAAGATATCATTGCTCACTGTTAGAAGATATCATTGCTCACTGTTAAAAGATATCATTGCTCACTGTTAAAAGATATCATTGCTCACTGTTAAAAGATATCATTGCTCACTGTTAGAAGATATCATTGCTCACTGTTAGAAGATATCATTGCTCACTGTTAGAAGATATCATTGCTCACTGTTAGAAGATATCATTGCTCACTGTTAAAAGATATCATTGCTCACTGTTAAAAGATATCATTGCTCACTGTTAGAAGATATCATTGCTCACTGTTAAAAGATATCATTGCTCACTGTTAGAAGATATCATTGCTCACTGTTAGAAGATATCATTGCTCACTGTTAGAAGATATCATTGCTCACTGTTAGAAGATATCATTGCTCACTGTTAGAAGATATCATTGCTCACTGTTAGAAGATATCATTGCTCACTGTTAGAAGATATCATTGCTCACTGTTAGAAGATATCATTGCTCACTGTTAGAAGATATCATTGCTCACTGTTAGAAGATATCATTGCTCACTATTAGAAGATATCATTGCTCACTGTTAGAAGATATCATTGCTCACTGTTAGAAGATATCATTGCTCACTGTTAGAAGATATCATTGCTCACTGTTAGAAGATATCATTGCTCACTGTTAGAAGATATCATTGCTCACTGTTAGAAGATATCATTGCTCACTGTTAGAAGATATCATTGCTCACTGTTAGAAGATATCATTGCTCACTGTTAGAAGATATCATTGCTCACTGTTAGAAGATATCATTGCTCACTGTTAGAAGATATCATTGCTCACTGTTAGAAGATATCATTGCTCACTGTTAGAAGATATCATTGCTCACTGTTAGAAGATATCATTGCTCACTGTTAGAAGATATCATTGCTCACTGTTAGAAGATATCATTGCTCACTGTTAGAAGATATCATTGCTCACTGTTAGAAGATATCATTGCTCACTGTTAGAAGATATCATTGCTCACTGTTAGAAGATATCATTGCTCACTGTTAGAAGATATCATTGCTCACTGTTAGAAGATACCATTGCTCACTGTTATCTTGTAGACTATCTATATATTCCGTAAATTCTTTGCAGCCTTTCAGCGTGAGGAGTAGAAGAGTTCTCCGAAGATGACCCTCGAGTGTGCTGAGTATGTTGTGGAATTTGTCGCCTTTTTTTATTTCAGTGGTCCATCGTTTTCGTTTTCTAAGTCTGTCTTCACTGTATCTGTGTAGCATAGCTTGCTGTGGTATGATGTCTAATGATAGTCTGCTGATGTATGCAAACCATTTGATCTGTTGTCTCTTAATATATTCCAAGATTGGGGTGGTACCGGTATTTTGTCTAATGCCCTCATTTCTCACTCTGTCTCTTAGCGATATTCCAAGGATTCTGCGTAAGCATGCCATTTCAGCTATCACAAGTTTACGTTGTGCGGTCCTGTGCGGTCGTTGTCCATGTTTGACATTGATATCACAACGTTGGCATAATAATTATTTTGAATAGTGTTTTTTTTAGTATTTAAATCTACATTTTTGTTTCTGAAGATTGGTGTCATTTACCCTAGGGCTTGGTATGCTTTATCACATATATTGTATTTCTTTGCTGCACTTGCTGTCTCTTGTTATATTACTTCCTAGGTATGTGAACTCTATCACTTGTTTAAGTCTGTTGTTTCCAATATATATATATATATATTTGTGTTTCTTTCTGTTCTTTCTATCTTCATTACTTCAGCTTTTTCTATATTTGTCTTCATGTTAAAGGTTTGGCATGGTTGATGTAATCTGTCTGTTTGTATTTGTAGTTGCTCTTCTGATGATGCTACGAAGTGCTTGGTCGTCTGTAAATAGCAATTAGTTTTTTATACTTCAGATTGTTGTTTTCGTTGTCTTTTCTACTTTCCTGACGTGATCTATGTATGTTATGAGCAATAGAGGGAATAGTATACATCCCAGTCTCGCTCGAGTGAATTTTAAAATTATCAGATGTATCTGTGGTCGTTCATTCTGCACATTGATTATTGTCGTATGTGCTCTGACATAGGCTTATCAGATGCCGGGGAAATCCATACGTCTGTAGTGTTATCCATAGTTGTGCTATATCCACTCTGTCAAAAGGCTTTCTCTTGGTCCACGAAATTCACATATAAGTCTTGGTTATGTTCTGTCGCTCTTTCTATATGTTGTGTGAGGGCAAAGATTGCATCTGTACAGCTTTTATTTTTCATAAAGCCCATTTGTATAGTGTTGAGTTGTTGTTGATGATATATATATATATATGCGCCGATCCTTCTCTCTAGTGCCTTGCTAAAGATTTTTCCTATGTGACTTAAGAGTGATATGCCTCTATACTTATTGCAGTCCCTCTTACTACCTTTTTTCTTCCAGGTGTGAACAATCATCGCTGTATTCCACTGATGTGGTGTCTTTTGTGTCTTCCATATCACATTAAACATTCTGTGTAGCCACTTTATACCTATCCCTGTTAGCATTTTTTTGGGAGTTCTATAGGTATGCCGTCTAATTTTGTTGCTTTTAGTGCATTGTTATTTGGTGCATGTTTAACTGCGTCTTCAATTTCAGATTTCAGGATGTATGGTTCTAGATCTTCTGCTATTGTATTTATTATTATAATCACTTCTCCTTGCATTAAGTTTAACAGTTGGTTTAAGTAATTTTTGTCAATCTTTCCATGGTTTTTATGGGGCCTATTTAGTACGTTGCCATGTTCATTGTTGATTATTTCTGTTGGTTCATGTCGTTTTTACTTATCATTATTTGTACTTTCTTGTAGAACATCTTTGTTGCGTTTTGTCTATCCTTGTTAAGCATTTCTTCATATTCTTGCCATGAATACATTTTTGTAGATTTGATTATTTTCTTTGTGTTATTCTTTGCTGTCTTGTATGGTAAACAATCTTCATGCATTTTGCTTTTTGTCCATTTCTTGTAATTTTGTTTTTTACCTTTCGTTTCTTTCTTCTATCCACCAAGCTGTTATTTATCTTTCGTGTTTTTATATCCGCATATGTTTCCTACTGTTTGTATGATGCCATTTTTGAAATATTTCCATTTTCTATGTGCTGGGTGTTATCTGGTAGCTCTGTGATTTTTTTGTTAACTCCCTGGATATATTTTTCGCGCATGTATATTTCTTCCAATTTCTGTATATCTAATTTCCCTTGGTGCTTTGTGCTTGTTATTTTTCGCTTTATTTCTTATATCTGTCATTATTACAGCCTTATGGTTAGTGTCTGCACACTTGTTAGGTATTACTCGTGCGTCTGTTTACCTTTCATCTATTGATTCCTTTTGTGAGTATAAAGTCTATCTGGCTCTCGCATTCCAAGATATTCCATTTATACCATGTGTACACTTGTGACTGTCTATGTTTAAAGAAGGTGTTAGTTATAAAGATGTTATGCTTGATGCATGTATCTATTAGTTTTTAACCAATGTCGTTAATCGTGTTTCTTGCATCACCGAAATGTCCTTTATATTCCTCTATTCCTTCTCTATTTGTACAAAGATGTGCGTTAAAATCTCGCAAAATATATAGGTCATCTTCATTGTTGCTGTTATTTATTAATCTGTTTTCATCCTCAAAAAAATTAATGTCTTTCGTTTTCGTTACTTGGTATATATAAATGCATAAATTTTGTCTTGGTAGGCTGTTAGGAGATATTATTGCTTACTGTAACCTTGGTAGGCTGTTAGAAGATATTATTTCTCACTGTTACCTTGATAGGCTATCCCAATTTTAACTTTACAGGCCTGTTGCTTCTCTTAATTTCAAAAATGAAATATACACACGATTAAAAATTTAAAACACAGAGAAGCTTGCAAATTGCTAGAAGTAAACATAAAAACAAGTATAAATCAACGTTTTCATTAAAAGGCTTTTATAAAGAACACAACATAGCAAACGACAAGTAAACGACGAAACTAAAAATGATCACAAAACAATGAATTCAGGGTAAAAAATGGCAACACTCAATGGTTGTATCACTTTTCTGTGTTACATATGACGTCAGAGGAGGCGAATTTGGTTTTATTCAGAACAAGGTGAGGGCTACTCTTATTATGAGGTCCACGGCTGTCAATCGCGGACGTTGGTCCAACAGTGTTATTTCAGAGCTTATTAACATAAAATGTCATGGATGTTTTGGTTCAGCGAACCAAGACTTTCGATAAATTATTTTATTCTCTCTTGATTAAGAGAGCCGCATATTTTTTGTTTGTTTTTTTGTTTTTTTGTTCCGTAAATTGTATCTCTTATGAAGTGCGTCGCTTTGAGGCATGGACGTTAGATCAGTTTGATTATATAAAATTATGAAGTGCGCTGCTTTTCAGAACTGGTGTTAGATCAGTTTGATTATATAAGAGCCTTTAAAAGTCCAGAAAAATTGTAGAAGTCAGTCATATTTATCCAGCCACCATGACCTCTAAACATTATCATATAAAATGCGACCAGTGAGGGTTGGATGCAGAAATTAGTTGTATGTCTGTTAGATACTTAAAATGGCTTAAAATTATCGTACTACCGTGACGTAAGATGTGTTTTATAGAATGGCGAAGATAACAGTGACGTACATGTAAAATGTGTTTTATAGAATGGCAAAGATAATAAGGTGTAGTAAGAGGTATTTTATAAAAGAAAACGCAAAGGTATCACTCGGAAGTAAGAATTATTTTATCAAAAAAGGCGAAGATAATGCAGCGAAGTAAGAGGTATTTTATAGAAAGACGAAGAAAATACGGTGAAGTAAGAGGTATTTTATAGAAAGACGAAGAAAATACGGTGAAGTAAGGGTATTTTATAGAAAGGAGAAGATATTACAGTAACGTATGGTGTATTTTATAGAAAGGAGAAGATACAACATTGAAGTAAGATGTATTTTTATAGAATGGTGAAGATATTACAGTGAAGTGAGATGTATTTTATAGAATGGTGAAGATATTACAGTGAAGTAAGATATATTATATTGAAAGGCGAAGATGTCACATCGAAGCTGCAAATTACTGCTCATAGCATTGTAAATGACGTCACATTGCTGGAATCACACTAGCACAGCTTCTCAATAAACAACTCTGCATGCCTCATTCGAAACCACTTAAGTCTTACTTCCCCTTCAGGCGATGTTCAAATTAACTTTCCTTGATCCAATCCGCTTTCTGAGATGAACGACATTATTTTGAGCTGACAACAGAGAACGCTGAGACCTCTACCTGAGTTGTTGAGATGTGTAAATGGGTTTGAGGTTCGATTCCCTGCAATAACTATATTTTCTAGTTTGAACCTCATTAATTTATGTGTTGTCTTGTGAGTTTTAGTTTCGACTATTCACTTTACTGCGGATGGTTTTTAAATGTATTTTATTTTTGCTTCACATTTTGTGTTCCCGATTGTGATGTATAATTGTGTGTTTAACTGTGTTACTCTGTTTGTGTGCACACATACGCTTCTATTAATTTAGTTTTTCTGTACACACAAAATTTTGTTACTTTAATTGCCGTGTACACACACATTTAAGTTGATTTAGTTTCCCTGTAAACACAGGCTTCTGTTACTTTAGTTGTCATGTACACACAAACTTAAGTTGATTTAGTTTCCCTGTACACACAAACTTCTGTTACTTTAGTTGCCATGTACACATAATAATACCAAGGAATATGTGACTTAACTAAAGGTCGCATCTCTTAACCCAGATAGTACGAAATAATACGTCAATTATTGTTTATAAATTCTGATATAACCAAGTTGGGCTAACGGTGAAAGTTAGTTGGACTAACACCGTCTGCGGTTGAAAGCAGCATACCTCACCACAAAAGGTGTTTTTGACTGAAGGTAAACGTTAACTATACATAGTAGCAACTATTTCTGTTTTAATTAATTGTGATATTGAAGCATTATTTGTACCTGCTGCACGGTTTGATAACATGCATATCTCCAGTGTTATTCAATATATTCTTGGAACAAAAGAGACACTAAAAAAACCATCAGAAAATAATTTTAATTAGTGCATATATCTTTGTAACTTGCCGTTTGCAGATGACATTGATCTTATGACTGACCGGTGGTGAGAAATAACTTCAAGAACTTACTTCAGAACTTGGAAAAAAAACGTGAACACTTATGGTAATTAAACAAGCATCGAGAACAACAAAATAATGGTAAAGATGATATCACGACTCCTGTTAACATATGGGCAAATGGACAGAAACTAGAAGTTGATACCTTCAAAAACGTATGATCTTATATGAGCAGTTATGGAAGCACCGCCAAAGAGATAAAGACTAGTTTTGAAATAGCCTCGGCTGCAATATTCAGTTTTGAAATAGCCTCGGCTGCAATATTCAGTTTTGAAATAGCCTCGGCTGCAATATTCAGTTTTGAAATAGCCTCGGCTGCAATATTCAGGTTTGAAATAGCCTCAGCTGCAATATTCAGTTTTGAAATAGCCTCGGCTGCAATATTCAGTTTTGAAATAGCCTCGGCTGCAATATTCAGATCAAATACCATGTGGAAGAGCCCAATAAGTACAACAGTGAAGATAAACATATATAAAACTCTTATAATACTTAATCTTGTGTACGGATATGAGAGATGGACAACTACAGAAGAAATGGAGGGGACAATACATGATTTTGAGAACACTTGCTACAGACGGATATTTACATCCAATATGCGGTATATAAAACTAACATACACATGAGAACATACAACATACATACTCTTGTAAGCCAACAAGAAAATCTCATGGCAGTGGTGAAGAGACGCAAACTTGTGAAGTTTGGCCACTCATGAGACTCGATTCCTTTCCAAAATTATCTTACAGGGAATTGTTGAGCGTTGAAGAAGAAAAAGGGAGAAGAGGAAAGTATATATTAATAATATTAAAGACTGGACATGATTACAATTCTTCGCACTTAAACACAGAATTGATAATACAGAGGCTGTGTTTTATTTTGTTGATTCCAAAGTGGCACCCCTTCGATCTTGAAGAATTATGGGTTTGATTGTGATGATCTCTTTTCATCTTCTTCTTCAGTGTTCATTCTCAAACTCCCACTGGATCTCTGTTGTAGCAGCACAATGGTCTTACTAGATTTCCAGGAGGAAGTAGTCGAGAGAATGGAAGTACGTTGTGTTGGCATTTTATTTCCACAAATGTCCTCACACATACTTGGCGTGATGGTCATATGTGTCTTCTCTCACGGCATACGTAACACGCAGCAGTGTGACAATTGGTTGTTCACATTTCATATTACTATCTTACTGGTAATACAACTGGATGTATTACTAGTACTAAGATGCATCATCATCACGTGACATTCTTTCCAGAACGTAGTCTTCTTTATGGGTCTATTGATTTCTTCTCGGTCTTGAGAAAGATGCGCCGCCGTACATGTGCAGGCATTCCTGTATGTCTTCTGTCCAACAACGTCTTGATCGGTCTTTGCTCCTGTTACTTTCTATCATTCCCTCCAATATCACTCTCTCCATACAGTCATGTGTCTTAACATGATCTAAAAAACATAGCTTTTTCATTACTCTGGTGTTCAGAAGACAGCCCTCTTGGTCGCTGAAGGTGCGTAGCACCTTCTGGCTTGTTTTCCCTGCTGTCGATGGTATTCTCGGAACTTTTATGTAGCAGTTTAATTCAACTAATGTTATTCTCTTAGAGAATGTTTTATTTAGTGTCCATGCTTCGCATCCATATGTCGCCATTGGAAACACACATGTTCATAATAAGCACATTTTGGTTCTTATGTTAGTGCCCTGCCATAATTTCTTTAACTGTTTTAAATATGCGACATTGCTCTTCATCTCTTAATCTGGGGTGCAAAGGGAACGCATTGCTCTAGGCGGACCCAGGGTTAGCAGATAACCAAGATCCCAAATGTACCTCCACGCGGTGACCCTGGAAACAGAAATACAGCAGCTCGAGCTGATTCTGGACAAATCATTTGGGGATCGTGTCCGAGAATGTGGAGGTAGCAGATGGAAAGAGCTTTGACTGCACTAGAGACAGACAATATCTCCGACACCACCAGCATCACCACATATAGCGACACTGTCGACATACAGTGAATCTAGTCAGTCCACTCCGAACATTGGAGGGGCGGCCAATGTAAAATGCACGTAAAGGTAGATGCATTGCGAGAGACAAATAGATTTCATACCGAGTACAATGAAACAATGAAAGGGCAGAACAGCGCTAGAGGGCAGCGAGAACTGCAAATAGAAAGTGAAAAGTCCCTAGGAAAGGGGAACTACAAGCTCCGTCAGCTCGAGACGAGCTTCTAGTTATCTGTGTTCCTTACAGGCAGAGACCCAGACCCATTCATTGGTGTTTGGTAAAGCAAGAAGACCTAATCCAACTCTAATGTCGAGCCTTCCTAACCCGGAAATATGCTCGCGAAGAGAAAGGGTTCTGTACCCGATGGTCTTAGACAAGAAAGGGACAGCGATGGTAGTCCTGGCCCAACTCTACTGTCAAGGTTTCCTATACCGGAAGAACACTTGCAGAGAGAAAGGGTTCCGTACTCGATGGGCTCAGGCACAAAAGGGACAACGATTTAGCCCTGGCCCAACTCTACTGTCAGGTTTTCCTACACCGGAAATACACTTGAAGAGAGAAAGGGTTCAGTACCTGATGGGCTCACGCGCTATTGGGACAAGGACGCTCAGCTCGAGAACGCCTTGCTCTCAAACGCGTGGTGTGAGACTCGAACTTGGACAAGGGGTACACGATGTCGGTGAATGACACCTCGGCTAAGAGGGCGAAAGAACCAGGGTCCAACTCCTCTGATGAGTTCTTCCCCTAAGGAACAAGGCTCACGAATGAGAAACGGTTTAGTACCCAATGGGCACAGGCACAGCACGCCCAATTACACAAGGCAAGTTCATAGACAGTGGAACACCTCGTGCGAGTCAGACGAGAGAAAAATCGTCTGGGCGAAGAGTCGCCACTACACGTGCCTGGAGACAGATATAGAGGCTGTCACAGGCTAAGGTTAGCCCACCCGAATGGTCAAGGCATGCCGAAGTCGGATGTGCTAGGCCTACAAGGCGCATAACGGTGGCACAACGTAATCACGCTCTCGGCGGAAATCGCACGGATATCCGTGATGGTTACAATGGAGCGAACGCAAAACAAACAAACATCTCTTAATCTCACCTGCGCAGTTCCCAGCATTGTTTATATTAGTTCTTAAATAATCAAAATGTGTCACTTCTTCTA
This sequence comes from Meghimatium bilineatum, assembly GCA_034231615.1. Taxonomy (NCBI): domain Eukaryota; kingdom Metazoa; phylum Mollusca; class Gastropoda; order Stylommatophora; family Philomycidae; genus Meghimatium; species Meghimatium bilineatum. Next base: position 22,203,112 of record CM067322.1, read on the forward strand.
GGTTGTAGCTATCTATATTAATTGTGGGTCTTGATTTCGTTTTGTGGGCTGCCATATTTTTTAAATTTTTCATGTTTAAAACCAAGTTTTGTTGTTCGCTGATTCCTGGCTTGATTTAATTAAATCCAGTAGGTCTTGTTCATTTGGTGTTAATAACACTGTGTCGTCTGCATATCTAATATCTGGTATCTGCAGTCCTATATTTATGGATCTGAATTCAGACTTCATTATTTCTTGCTGCACGTTTCTCGTTGTTTTCTGAATAGATATTAAACAAGTATGGAAACAAGGTACATTCTTGTCTATTCTTCCTTGTTTTAGACAATTGTTATTAAACCACTCTGATCTTGCACCATCCACTTTTACCGCTGCTTCTTGGTCTTTGTACAGTTCTGATATTAGTAGTTTAATGTATTTTGGGAAACCCATCTTGTTTATTATTTCCGAAAATTGATGGTGATTGACACAGTAGAATGTTTTGGTGTAGTCTATGAAGCATACATGTAATTAAATGTTATACTCACTACATTTCGCCATGATTATGATCATGTTAAAATGTGATCTCTCGTGCCTCTGCGTGGTCTAAATCCTGCCTGCTCATCGTGGATCTACTCTTCCATTATGTTGTGTACAATTTAACAGTAGATAAATAGCAATGTTCTACAATGGATCTGTTTCAAATTGTATTAGCACTTGAAAGTAGAGTAAGGAAAAGTATTCTTACTTAAAAGTAGAATAAAATAAAGTAAAGTATTATTGTTTAAAATAATAATGTAAACAAATATGATTGCTTAAAAGTAATAATGTAAAAAAAGTATTATTTCTTAAAAGTAAAGTTAAGTAACCTATTATTACTTAAAAGTAGTAAAACAAAGTAACGTATTATTACTGAAAAGTAAAGTAACATATTATTACTGAAAAGTAGGGTTACAAAACGGTAACACTGCGATATACCATGAATGCTGTAATGTTACCAATCAACAAACCAATAAACCATCCAACGAATTAATCAACCAACAAACCAATCAACCAACAAATCACCTAACCAACCAACCACATATGAAACAAAGATGCGATTATTTTGGAAGTGTGACTAAATAAAATTACCCAAAAAGGCAGCACAACAGACGAAATTTGAACCACGTCAGTTCCGTTGGCATATATTCCCCTCGCAATTTGAGTCAACGCAATTTCCGCATTCCATAAATTAACTAGCAGTTTTTTGTGGGTTGCGATTTTGATTGCTTGGATTTCTGCATTGTAATTATGAGAGTATTTCCCTGTTAGTAAATTCTGATTTACAGACAATTTTGTCAATATTTCATATAGTCATCTTTCTGTACCAGTCGTGTCCTGGAGAAGTTAATGAAAGCTGGTTTGTATTTTGTCTTACATACGATGAAGGTTTTCAGTCGAAACGTCGATCTAACCACTATCTTAATCATTGAATATTCATAGAGAAAATGCAATTATTTGAAGATGCAGTAATATTGCTTGACATAAGAATGTTAAAAATCATGTGTATTGCTTTAAAAAAATAGAATAATGAAGATACTCTGATGAAAGTCAACATGCAAGTAGTGATTAGATGCGTCAAGGATGTGGCATTTCACTGCCCTGTCAGTCAAAAGACATTATTGCAACATGTCACATTCTTTTGGAAACGAAATATATTTTGTTTCGAACCAAAAATAAGCAGATTTTCTAAGCAATCCTCGAATTTTCTAAGAAATGGTGTTTGCAACAACACCTCAACCAGTACACACACTACATGATTGTATCGGCTTCGCTGTTCACAAAACGACACTCTGCTTAACAGGAGTCTCCTTAAAAAATATAATGGGAAACACGCAACGAAGTTAAAACAATCGCTCATACATAACCAATATCCAACTGAAAGTAGAATAATTAATTGCTGAATAAGAGGCTGTTTTAATCTTCACTTTCACCCATTGTTTAGCTGTGATTCGAACGGGAGTAAAGAATAGCAACACTATTTATCTCCTATGCATGTTGTAAGAGGCGACAGGTGTCGGGGTTGGCTGTCCCATCACATTTAGAGTCAAAGCCCATCAACGGCTCAGAAACATGGACAATGAACAAACAACTGGAAGACAATATTGATGTTCTGACAACAACCAATAAAGAGGTTCTGACAACACTTTGTATGAAAGAAAAACTATTAACGAAAACTGATAAAACAAATAAAGTATTTGTGACACATTAAGAAACATAGCACTTGGTTGAAAATCTGACTTGACAGTGGAGTGATGGGGAGCACGGAGATGACTTTAGAGTAGAGTGATGGGGAGCACGGAGATGACTTGAGAGTAAAGTGATGAGGAGCACGGAGATGACTTGAGAGTAGAGTGATGGGGAGCACGGAGATGACTTGAGAGTAGAGTGATGGGGAGCACGGAGATGACTTGAGAGAAGAGTGATGGGGAGCAGGAGATGACTTGAGAGTAGAGTGATAGGGAGCACGGAGATGACTTGAGAGTAGAGTGATGGGGAGCACGGAGATGACTTGAGAGTAGAGTGATAGGGAGCACGGAGCTGACTTGAGAGTAGAGTGATGGGGAGCACGGAGATGAGAGAAAAGTGATGAGGAGCACGAAGTAGACAGAGATGGAGGTTCGGGTATACATCACGAGATGAACAAAATATAGTCTGGCAGATTGCACGACAAGAGAAAAAGATGTTGCAGGCCCATTGCAGCCAACCTTCGTTGTGAAGACCGCACTTGATGATGATGATGTTTGATGTCTTTGAAGGAAAGAGGCTGACGTGACTGGCATAATGTAAACCACAATTCAATGCATTTCGTTCTGTGGACATCCGCTAACGATCTGCAGTTCGAGAACAAAAGAAGAGTATGAGGCGGGATCCCTATTACCTGTTACGGATATCAAAAAACGTAAATCAGTTCAATAAAACTATTGATCCATAACTCATTGATTGTCGTTAGTACATGATAAGAAATATACCAGGTTTCGAACTAGACATTCTTCCTCGTTTTCCAGATGAAGTCAGACGCTGATTTGGATTTCATCAAGGAACTGGACTGTGGTCACCAGCCCCGAGACATGGTCGTAGAAAGTGTCCGTCAGAGCTGTTTAGAAGGTCATAACCTTTTTCTTGTGGTGTCGTACAGTGGACAGTTCTGTAAAATATGTTCTGTGTATTCTGCATATTGTACACATAGGCACATATCGATGTCACCAATACCAAACTTCTTGTACATATGTTGTTTGTGTCTGGTGTGGCCTATTCTTATTCTAAAAAATTACTGTTCATTAATTCCACATCTGAGATAGCATTGTCGTTTTGGCTACATGGATGATATGAGAAATTCCATAATAATGGAGCTTTTGATTATGAACTTCATTTCTGGAAGGGATACTGAAGCTTCTACCTGTTGCTGTTGTCAGTTACTTTCAGTTGAACTAGATCTGTTCCATGATAAATCGAACATGGAATATATCCATAGAAAGAACATACAATGGTTTAGGCATCATGTGGAAACGGAGCATACAGAACTCCGTATAAGCGGATAGAAAAATAAGATTAATTTACAGAGCCAGGAGAAGATCAAGAAAAGAATGAATAGACAATATTAAAACTATTTTGAACAAACATAGATAGAGCGGAACATACTCGATACACCTGGAGTTGGAACGAGAACTAAAGATTCCACCCAACACTTAACGGCATGTTTGGAACGGTTATAATATCATCCGCCTGAAAGACAATACACAATATTTCTAGAACCGCGTAGCGCAGTGGTTTCGCATATGAGTGGTCTTGGGTTCATTCCCAAGATGAGGCGGAAATGTTTTTCAGATCGCAACGCGCAACAGCTCCCGGGTCGATCCACGTTAAATGGGTACTGGATTTATCCAGGAATTAAAGACTGCGAGGGAGAGGAGATGGCTATCACCCTCATTTGCAGAGCCTCTGAAATGTGAGATTGCTAACGTCTCACACCCCCCCCCCCCCACGGCATTAATAAATAATATGGTTTACTTTACTTACTATGTCTAGTGCAACCTTATGGACTGGAGGGACGAGTTGACTAGTGATCACATGGTGAGGAATAAATAAATTTGTTTTTCTTTTGTTCCTCCACAACTTTCTCTGTATTACAAGACTTGCAGACTTTGAAGTCATTATTCTTTTCTACAAGCGAAATTCGCAGCGACGACTCTGAACACAGTGAGTGATTATCCATTGTAGTATTTCAGTGGGCAAAAGGTTTAGCTAGTGTGATTTGGAACTGTGAATCAAGGCTAACTGTGATTTGGAAAAACAACATCAGTGTTGGAGTGAAAATCAAACTGTATAGGTTGCTGGTGCTTTCCGTTGTGTTGTATGGTTGTGAGAGTTGGACACTCACTGCGGACATGGAGAGAAGATTACAGGCTTTCGAGTATAAATGCTACAGAAGAATTCTACGAATTTCCTATAGGGAACATAAGACCAATGTGTACGTAAGAAATAAAGTAGAGATGTGTGCAGGTGTCCAGGAGCCATTGCTTTCAATAGTGAAACGACGAAAACTAGCATGGTTCGGACATGTATGCAAGCACGATTCCTTGTCAAAAACAATACTGCAGGGAACTGTCGAGGGTGGAAGAAACAGAGGAGGACAAATAAAGACATGGACAGACAACATCAAGGAATGGACAGGGCTAGATATTTCCACACTCATCCGCATCGCTGAGGATAGAATTCGCTGGAGGAATCTGTGTGCTGAAGCTTCCAATGTGGTACCCCTACGACCCTGAAGGGTTAAGGGTTTATTGATTGATTGATTGATATATACAGTGAGTGACATGATAGGTTTGACGCAATTATTTTCTAATATTATCGTTTAGCATTGTATTTCACAGTTGACTCAGGTATGGGGGATAGGGGTGGTGCCCTTAAATTACTTCAACAATAAGTGGGAGGAGGTCTGAAAGAATGTGAAAGTTGTTGACAAGGAGGTGGGCATGACAAATGTTGACAAGGAGGTGGGCATGACAAATGTTGACAAGGAGGTGGGCATGACAAATGTTGACAACAACAAAACAGATTTTATGTAAACAATGAAATTAATTGTAAAATTGTTTAATTGAAATTAAAATATATAAGAATACTATGTATTTTGTGTGTGTGCTTTTCTGCTTAAAATGTATTTTTTGAGTGGTGCGGGATTTGAAAAAGAAAATTAAGCAGGGGCAGTCATTGAATTTGTGACGATTTTTGGCAGGGGGAGGGGTAAGTGGTCAAATTTGTTGAAACAATTTATAATCAAATCATATCCCGTCATTCGCTATCTTGTGATTCGCTATCTTGTAATTCGCTATCTTGTGGTTTCATATCTTTCTTCTTCTTATTTCGTTCACTTGAATCATGTCTATATCTATAATTCTGTCTCCTGAACAAAACCCACTATCTTTTGTAGTTAATACCGTGGCCCATAGAGCATTGATTCCAGAATTGTTTCCTCTGGCCAATATGTCTGCCTCAGCGTTTCATACTCAGAACACTCTTGAAGTATATGTTTGTCTTCTTATCTTCCAATTTGATATCTTGTAATTTGTGTTGTTAGTTGATATCTTGTAATTTGATATCTTGTAATTTGAGATCGTCTAATTTGATATCTTGTAATTTGATATCTTGTGATTTGATGCATATCTTGACTATAATTTTCCTCATGTCTTCTTCGCTTTATCTTTTTTAATTTTGTTCTGGCTCATAGGTTTCACTGCACAAGATGCTAAGGAAGTTTGATATTTGTAACGCACTGATCATTACATGTCTCCACTCAGGAGTCGGGTAACTTATTCATTTATTACCCCCAATTGTATTTGCATGCATCGATATTAGCCCATCGAGAGAAAGGGAAATAATACGTTTACTTTCTGCTCAAATCTCATTGTTTGACGCTACCTTGGAAATATCACTACCCTAAGTAAAAGTGTCAAAAAAATAATAAAATATCTTTAAAAAAATATAAATAAACTTTCGTCTCAATTGAAACAAATAGTATATTTATATATTTTTCCTCCCTCATTTTTCTCCTTCTTATGGTCCATGCCGTGTGTGGCGTTGATTTTTGGGCCTTTCCTCTGCCTTCTATTTCATGCGCAGGAAATTATTTCCGATATCGATGTTCTCCCATGCCACAATGCTAGGTCGTCAAGCATCCTCTCTCTTGGTCTTCCTCTACTCCTCTTGCTATTTAACTTGATTGTTGCTACAATGTTTTCACACGTTAATTCAAGTAGGAAGCACACTTTTTCCAACTTTTCTCTTCTCATGATCTGTCCAAAAAATGTGGACAGTCTCTTTCTGATGCGGGTAAGCAGCTTTCTTTTTGCATTAACTTCTTTCAAGATATCTTCATTATGCTCTTTATCTGTCCATGATGTTCTTATGATTCTTCCATAAATCCACATCTCTTCTACATCACCACCAATATCTCAAAAATTTCCATGTTTAACCGTTATGGGATCATTTTATCCCATTTCCCAGAACTTAGGCCTATCCAATAAAAGTGTAGGTACTACTATCGTTTGTATCGTGCAGGATCTCAATGTTATGAGGGTATAACAATTCTTTCTCAGAGATCGTTCTTTCACTCTCAGACGACTCCTACTCTCAACAGCGTGCACTATTACCAGAAGACCCATACTTTCAGCAGCCTGCAATCATACGAGACGAAGCTTCGTATTCTATTAGTGTATGTAGAAAGCACGTTTTAACCATGTGTACACAGACTCGGGGTCGTGTGCACAACGTATTTTTTGTTTACTTTTTCTTCCTTTTTTAAAACGAATTTATTATTTCCTGGGAATGAACGCGTGAAGCTACGGAGTTACGTGCTTATACGAGGTACTCTCGGCAGGATAAATTTCGCCTCGTTCAGAGGAACGGAGTACATATGGAGTAAACAGAGTTCAATGAAATAAATCTTCTACGCCTCATCAAGCACTTCAAACCACGTTATCAAGTAAACTCCTGCAAATAGTCGCCTGTATCAATATTAGCCATTTTTTTATGAGACAGTCGATACGGCTGCATAGTTTCGATAAGGTCACGAGACCAACTTTTAGAACAGCTACAAAATGAAAGAGTTCTGCTTGACTTGGTCACATAAACTAA